>JBCAUI010545625.1:0-10606 GCA_038406195.1 Haplosyllis anthogorgicola
TCACTTTTTGAACTCGCAGCGAAAGCACCTTGCCGTCTACAGTAGTCTATCAACGCAAAGCGTGATAGACTAACAAGCAGTTTCTTCTAGAGAAAGAAATGAAAACTTCCTGTAATGTCTTTAGAATGGGGCGCAATGTTTCGTTATCTCAATTCGGTCACTGAGGAAACATGAAAGTCAATTTTGCAAAATTAGTCGAATATTCTGTGATGTGCATCAAATACAATATTTTTTCCGATCGTATTTTGGAAACATTTCTATCAATGTAACGCAATACAGGTTTTTCTTAATTTATACCTGTTCTAATTTGTCTAATGTAATTGGATAGCCGTTGGCGTTAGGGTGTAATGTTGAGCAAATGAGGCTAACGCTAAAGAAGTGGCATTAGAATGTAACTGGACATACATGTATTATGAATATGCGCTGACTGTGTACAGTGCATATGAATTGGACCATTTTCAGTAAGACTATACATGTACCAATATTAGACCATTTAAATATACTGAATCCAGGTTTGATTACCGAATTAGGACATTTCAGTCCTAATAAGACTAGGTATGAATTAAGGAAAACCTCTAATACAAAATATAGAAAAATAAGTTTAAACATTTATATTTTTCATTTTTATTTGCATTTTTGTGTAATATGTATAAAAAAGAAAATGTTAGCAGAACACACATAACATTTAATTGAATCCTAACACAACAAAATAATTATGTAGTAATATCAACATCAGTTTTGGACTAGAATTCACAATATGGCTCTTTTTAACAAGTACACCAGAATATACATACATATTTATGTAACGCAAAATTAACCATAGATACAACTGTTTTCGAGAATTGCACTGGAACTATAACGTCTAGGCAATTACATTAATTCCTTTGTGTTGCACCCTAACGTCACATGTTATAAGTTTGAGTAAGGTACGGTACATCGCGTTAGACATTTCCCTTCACTTGCAACTTCAGATACCGCCTTTTTGTTATGACTTATTGTTAAACTTATTGAACGTTTTCCAACGGTACCTGAATACTAAATACCGCATGGAAATGGGTCTTTTTGGGGGAAAATTTTGGTACAAGTATATATTGAAAGCTTTATACCCATTTTTCAATTAGTCACACACAAAAAATTATTTTAAAAAGTCACCCACGATACAAGTGCTTGGCAGTGTATCTAGATTTTTCATAAAATAGTGATGTTTTTGTAAGAAATATAATAACCGATATACCCCCGGTATCTATTCGTTACGAGAAATCGGTAATCAGTATGGAAGCTTGCTTTTCAGTGCCAACACCAGAAACTGCAATCTAAGTGTTCAACCCAAGTACCACACCGAATTCATAATACATGTGCTTTGAAAATTTACACGCAGCAGTTTAGAAAGCACCAAAAACATTATATTACAATATATATATTGCTCGTTTTTTACGAAATATACTGTTAGGTTAAATATAATACATATATTGCTCGGTTTTTTTTACGAAATGTACTGTTGGGTTACAAAAGAAGGTATTTGACGTGTGTGCGTGCATACAAATAACCTTGTTATCTGTAACTTCAACAAATTACAATCTGCCTTACAACAAAGGTTTTCCGAAATCTTATTTGCCTAAAAAAATGGGCAATTTTGTACTATTATTTGTTAAATAACTAGTAATAATTAGTGTTTTAAAGGAACTAAATTATAGGCTGATAGCTAACACTCGCAATTTCTAAATTATTGATTTTAGTTATTTTATTGGTATTAGTATAGATTTCCTTGCCTAATTAGACAAATTTGTCTAATTATTTAGGCAAAATTAATTGCGAAAACCTTCATTAACTATTAATGTTACATTGCTGCAGTTTGAATCTGTTTCAGCACCAGTGTGAATGTAAATGTACGGGGTTTTTGCTGTCTGTACCGATTCGACTTCTAAGTTAAACGCAATTCAAGATATTGCCGTAACGTTTAAATTGTAAAAACATGATTATCAAAATCCGTCTCCATGTTAATTATACAACTGTGTGCAAGATTATCAGGTATTACACCATGTAAAGTTCATAATATATGAAATATTAACAAGCGTAATAAATTATAGCTAAAAAAATTTAGTGACAATAAATATGGCGAAATGCTATGACGCACATGAACGAAATAAATGTCTCAGTAAAGTTCTGTTAACAACCCAAGGCAACATGGTAAAATAAAATGTTTCACACATAATTTACATTCCATTTACAATGTACACAAGTCTATACTAAGGTTCCGTATAATCAATAAGTCTTACAACTATCATCTAAAAAACACCAAGCTACTCTTACGCTGTGTTGATAAATAATCCAGACTAGAAATGAAATAGGACCTAGAAGGAAAAACGCTGCCACTGTGTACTATTTTTCTGCCAACTTTGATATCCGTGACAACGAAATCTACTTTCTTGGCTTTACTTACATTGCTTTGGGTACTAATTTGAGCTGTAAAATTTCAAAGACAATTTACATCAATTACAATTCCTTCTTAACCAGGCTTGCAGGGGGATCTACACCGGTGCCTGAGCTGGATCGTCGCATTCCTCCTGCAGGGCCTAAATCTGCTGCACCTACTTTTCCACCACTACTGGGACTACGATTGTGCTGGACAAGATGATCACTTTGGGACTGTGAACTTGTGGGACTTATTCTTGGCACACTACTGTACGAACTAGTAATCTTCGTTGGAATAATGTGAGATTCTTCTTCCATAATGGTGTCGCAAGCCTGTGGAGATGTATGACTGGATACATTATTTCTGGCTGCCGCAAGGGGAGAGAGGCTGGTGGGCGGATTTGCTGTGCGTTTTCCTGGTGTGCTGTTGGAATGGGAGGTGGCAGTATTGGCAGGTTGAGTTTTTGAATCCCCAGGATTGGCAGGACTGTTTGGCATCGATCCAGGAGCCTTAGACTCCAATTTCTGCAAATAAAGAAGTCTTCATTACTTTCACTGTTACACAGGAATAAACCTTGTGTTAAATAAACGCACATTCACCAATATGTGATGCATAAAAACGATAACATGAAAACGTAAATAATGCACGATGCATTTATTGAAATACCATTGTTTTTTTTTATTCTGCTACCTCATGCTGCAGTTTACTTTAATTAAATTATCTTCTTAAGAAACATTCCGGAAAGTATCCGAAGAACCAAACCAGCGGCGTAAATTGTCACAGAGCACAAACGGGGACCACAAAGCATAAACAGATGTATGCACAATTTAATGCATTTGTCCTGAAATTAGTATTTCAAAGGTTGTACGAGATTGAGCTCAGAATGCATGAAAAGCAATTGATGCATGATAGCTAAAAGCACTAAATCATTAATTACAACACTGCCTCTCACTAAAGAATGTTAGTATGTAGACTACAATTTCTTTTTCATTAATATTTAAGTTAAACACTGTTTTGAGGCAGTCAGTAATCTGTAAGTTTGATGGCTTGCAGTGTACATCTAATTTCCAAGGGTCTTTTACCTCTACCTTTGTCTACTTAATGTTTGCCAATCCGTAAGCTCCTATGGTGTTTCTGAAGTAAAAGTTTATGATAAACAATAAATAAAAACATAATAAAACCTACATTCACACATTCTGATACAACAATGAAAGAAAATACACTGAAAGCAACGAAACATTTGTGCATATACAAATATAATACTGAAATAAAATCTACTCACTAGATGTGCAATGAATTCACACACACTTTGCATGCATTGCAATTTCTTGTAATAAAAATAAACAGGTTATGTAAATTGGCATGTACTTGATGTTTACAAAATGTTGTGTAAGTTAATGCAATGATGTGAAGTACCAGCGTGTGCTTTAACCTTCAATGATACACTTTCAGGAAAGGGTTTACAATATGTAATCAAGAAGTGAAGAATTTTCATGGACTTTCATGACACATGCAAAAATGAAACAAAATATCGGTTCTTAAATTAAGTTTCGATATACTTAGAAAATGTGTAATCGTGAAAGAGTGTATTCAGAATGAAACAAACCGAAAGTCTATCTTTTCTATGGAAGTGCTAAAACAAAGAGTTTTCCTTTCGTAATGCATGTGATACATTTTCAAATTTGTTGTGCAATTAGGAACTCTTTAAATCTATCATACATTTACGTAACAGCAAAGCTTTACCTTTTGTTACATAACATATAACAAAATAACAACGTATTCTTGTAATTGACAATGTTTACTTTCTAGTGGACACTAAAGCTGCAAGTGTTTTAATTAAGACTTTAAACAAAGTTACATTCTATAACATCTGACCATTATATCTTTTACGCATGAATCGCTTAATACCTTGAGAGCTTCTCGTCGTAGGAATTCTAATCTGGCCTTCTTCTCTGTCACCCACATCGGTACATCAGGTATAGCATAGGCAAGAGCAAACTTCAGAAATAATATTATGTGCTGCAAATGACACAAGTAGACATAAATTATGTTCGGAGAATTAATTCCTGTTTTGAATCATTTTACTTTACAAACTACTATTATTATGTGTACATTTAATGTAAAACTGAATATCATTTTCCTATTTTTTAAATACATGTACAAACATTTTAAAATTGTTTTTACTGCCACTGTCATAATTTTTAATATTCAAATGAAATTACAAGTATGTTAAAATAATCATATAAGTAATAAGGAAATGTTTTGAACTGACCTCTAATATTACTATGAAGACAATGCGCTCAGCAGTGGTCATATCTGGCCAAAGTCTGTCAGCAAGTCCAGAGAATCCAACGAGTGCACAGTTTACCATCACAGCTATAACACTCATGAACTCCAATGCATCCTGTTCAATGATATAAAAAATTGAACAGAAATATTTTAGGTAATTTTACACAAAATGCTTACGGCATTGCCAAAAGTTGTTCATGTTTCTGACAACTACAAAAGATATGTATGTTGTAAAGAAAAAGAATACACTTAAACATACATGCATTCTGATGCAAAATTCACTACTTGATATTGAGATATTGACCAGTGGATTTAAAGGAAACTTGTGAGGAAAAAACATTGGGTGTGATTACCTGCCAGGTGCCAATGCTCTGGGCCTGTTGTCCAAATGGTCTTTGGAATGTCATACAGAGTTTAAAGGCATCTGATCTTATTTCAATAACATTATTGAGCAGTGCACACATAGCTGCCATGGGAAAAGCCGATGAAAACAAAGTCACGTAACCGAACTGCACCAACATTTCTAGATGATCTTCGAATGTATCTTCATACTGTAAAGATAGAACGACATACTCAAGAGTCTGCATTGAACTTGGTATAGATTTATATAATCAATTCAGTTCTTTAAATATCTATTGTTGATTGTCTTCGATATTGCAAAAATAAAATCGTGAAATCTTTATTAATTTCTGCCAAATCTTTAGTTTATCCCTTTTCTAAAATGTGTGTGGGACTGAAGTCCATTTTCATTGAGCCACCGTTTCCTTTGGACTTAGGATGGTTTCATAGCCAGGATGAATCTCATCCATTATTTTAGGAATTGTATGAATTTTCTTTCTACTCAAGAAACTAAACATAAATTTAGTAAGTTCCTAAAATAATGCAAAACATTTATTGGTTATCTCCTATTACCCAAGGCAAATTATAAGGTATATGTAATCTTGCAAATCTTGTATTTGGCGGTTGCACCAGCACTTCATGTATCTTTATCATTTACCTTTTTCTGGGAGGCCTCTACCTCAGCCTGTGTTAGTGTGGGGCCACTCGTGGCTAACTTCCCATTGTCAAAAGTTATATCTTCCAGCAGAAAGGATTCATCCTCCAGTGATTCACTGTCTCCGGAACCATCTTTTGATGGCGTTCTTTCTTTTGAAACTGATTTCTCTCTTTCTACTGATACTTCTCTCTCTGCAAATTTTTCTTTAACGGATATGTTTTCACTCTCTGGAGCTTTTGTCCCATGCGCTTCGTCAATTGGGTCTATCTCACATTCCTCAGATTGTTCTTTGGTGTCTGTGCCTTCAGTGTCTTTCCCTGTATCTTCTTTACTTGGCGACACGTCTCTGGAAAGAGATGTTTCTTTGGTTGGAGAAACTTCCTTTATAAGAGATAATTTTCTTTCCGTTGTCTCTAGATCGTCATTTGTGACAGGATCACTGTCATCAGTCACTTTACTTTCTACCTCACTCGAAGTTCCCTTTACTAAAATAGGTTCCATGAGATTCTCATCACTGTTGACACTCTTACTATTTGTACTGTCCAATTCTGTGTCACTTTTTTCCTCCGAACTGTTCCTTGTGTCAATACCTGTCATTTCTCTCATGTGTCTCTCAAGAGTATCTGGACTCATTGCTGCCGTCATTTCGTAGCCGATTTTGTACAATTTGAGTTTCTCAATGATATATGGAATGACAGCTTCTTTGATGTTTCCAATGACTTGACGCGTGATGAAAATTGCTGCCAGTTGCTACAAACACGATTAAAAGTTCTTAATTTTGATCGTAGATTTAGCGCTTTGGTTCATCAATTTTAATGACAAGTTGTAAATATAAAGACAAATGAAATTTTTCATGGTAGAGTTGAACCTCATTCAGAGATCAAAAAGCTACAGCTACGTTTATAGAATGCATTCAAACAATGTGGAAGCCAACCGCGGTACTGTATATCTTTAATGTTGGCCCTCGGGAATTATTCTACATTTCTTATAAAATAAAATTAAGAATATGTATGCTTACATCTTGGAGTCGGTCCATGTCTTGAAGATAAAAGGCAATGTAAAACAATGATAGGAAACTGTTCACAAACTGAAACTGTAAGAATACATAATACTTTCATTTAAAATCAGGCTCTCAATTTTATCACATATTTAATTTATATCGTCGCTGAGCTTCACACGGAAACACAGAAAGACATATGAAATGCCATGTTACTTGTTAGGAAGAAAGGACATTCGAGGAAAATAACATCAACACACGCATATTTATCCATATGTACTCACTGATGCTAGTTTTATGATTAATTGATTTTCGTAGGTTTCATCCAACCTGTAATTTTCTGTCAAGAGAAGAGATAATAACACGTCAGATAAAGCTGTATATTTACATACATGTATCGTCCTTTTTTACATGTATGACATGTGGGTTTCTTTCGTGCACATGTCATTTGTAACCATAAACGCGAAATTAAGTTGCATAAGCTGTATACGTGACGGTAAAAATATTACATGTGATCATACAATGCTACCTAATTAAAAAAATCTCAGTAAAATTATAAAATTATACAAATTATAAAATACATATTTTATCGAAACGATCTTTGTGTGTTATAAATCATACAGACATAAAATATTTCATTTATGTACCTTTGTCATTGAGCCAATAGGCAATCTTCTTGTAGATATCATCCATGATACCTATACAGACAGCCAGCAGTATTTTTGGAAGGAATTTAAAGAAGAAGGGAAATTCGCCTTTTTTGATGTTCATGTTTATCCAGTCCTAAAATAGCACATGATACAGCCTTATATTTAACCTTTTTATTTTCAAAAAAGAATATGCCGAACAATGTAACAAAGAAAGGATAACAAATCGGGGATCAATGTTTCTGGCACAATTGTTACAAATTCCACAATTCAGTCAATATTTAAGCATAAATTGTAACTGGATGTTTCTGGGTTTTGCTACATAAATTATATCAACGAAAATGATGTTATATTACCTGTAACTGAAATATCATGAGCATGACGTAAAAGACAAGACTGAGACACGCAAATATTGTTGGGCACGTAACAAAGTAACGAAAAAAATTGCGTTTCCAGGAAGGGTAGTAGGGTTGCAATTTTCCCGTCACTGGACTTTTCACCAAGTGTCCCTACAAAAATTAGTTCCTTTAAGCACATGTAATGGAAAAAAATACAGCTTTGAACCAGCTTTGTGATCAAATATCCCTCCTATCTTTAAAGGAGCTTTAAGGTTTGTAAAAGTTCTTCCAATTACCAGTATGGCAGTGTAATTATGTATCAAAAACACAAAGGATGCGTCTTTGCATAGAAAAAAGCAAAGAGAAGACAAAGACATGAAATATTAGATGACATGAAAGTCATTCGCCCACAGGTCCTAAGACTCAAATACCGTACACGACTTTGAAGTGCTTGGCTAATTTTAAAGTAGTTGATGCTTTAGCCTTTATTACTTGAAAATGTTGTATTTTGTATAATTCAAAATTACGCTTATTTTAAACGAATATTGTGATTGTTCGTTTATCCTATTGAAGAGGACAAAAAGTACAACTCACGGAGAAAAGTGCTCTTGGTTCTACTAATAACTCGTCTTCTTTGTCTAATGTTCCCCACTGGTAGGCGTACTCAGAACTTCGCCTCTTCCATGACTCCAGGTACAGTGTGGACCAGATGATGTTGATCAGTGCAAATATAACAAAAATGATGTCTTCGACATACTGAAAATTTTAGTGGATAATACAATTAGATTTTGAACTGGTTACAGAATTTGAAGAATTACCCTTTTCTGTCTAGTTTTCTTGGACAAAAGACAAATGAAGAAAACTGAAGTTTAAGAAATAAGTCTCTAATCAATATAATGAAACACGAATCTGAACGACCACGCATTTACAGATTTTCGGAACATTTGTAAACATAGCTTGGTAACCTATCCACCGACTTTATGCTAAAAATGCTGCTTCTGTGGAAAAGACGAGTTTCATGGAATGATGGAATGAAAGTAAACATTCCATCAATTTGATTATAAGACCAGCTTTTCAAGTGTGAAAGAATGTAATTGGAGCCGTCTATATTACTTTTTTCTACCAAACATTTCTTCTATTAAACGAAGTAAATATCTTACTGCTACCACATTAACTCATCAAAACTATTCACGTTATGAAAACACATACAGTACCTGATTTTTTGAAGACATAACCCAGAAGACGAAACCAACAAATGCAGGGAATGTAAGCGATTTAGTGTAGTGTCCGAGATAGGCGAAGTAGATAGCTATCTTCACTCCAAAGTAATCACAGATCTTGTCTTTTTAAAATCAATGAAAAATGCCTGTATAATTTACTGTTATTATGACGATTTACTGTAAAATACAGTATCATATAAATAAATAAATAAAACGTCGGAAAGCAATGTTTTCAGATTTTTATGAAACGACTTTAATAATGCATAAATTTTATTGAAATTAATGATTACCAAGTGGCTGTTTGCTGAAGAATGCTTGAACCCAGTTTTTCTTGAGATAGTCGAGGTCTTCACTATTATGTAGCGGTAGCACTTGTTTAATAACACCTTTCGATATTAACAGCGGAACTACAATACAAGATAATTTATCGATTAAACTACCAAGTTAATACGTTGCGATTCAGGAAATGATGCGGTCACCGTGTAGGGCTACGACTTCGGGCCAAAATCATCTTCGATGATCGGAGCACCACCTTCCGACAAATATTGGGATATTTGACTAAGTAATGATGTTAAGCGTGTTCAGATATATTTTTATGTATTATTGCATTATATCCCTTGTCTGTGTATCAGAAATATAGTGAAAGACAAAAAGGATGGACTGTAAAATGAACACTCTGAATCCTTACTCAGATAAATGAATTTGGTAACATCAGATACATCTGCATGAAATGATATTTTTTGCTAATTTTGTAACTTTCATGCGGGAACAGACAAGTTTCAAAGATCCAAAGGCAAAAGTTAGATTCGGATATCAGATATTTGCAAGTGGTCGATCAAACATTCGAAGATTCGGATATTCGTTGAAGCCCTTATGTGGTGGGCTTCCCTTGCTGTGTTCCAATTTGTGTTCAAAAAGCGACAAATGATTAATTGTCAATGAAACGATAGGGTAAACCGAAGGAAAAGAGCAAACCTGGAGTAAAAGTAGCCTGGTACTACTAAATTAATTTTTGCGATTGCTAAAACACCAAGTAAAGGAATAAAACACCACCTTTGAAGGAAATTTAGATTGCAATGGCAAACACGAAATTTGCTAACTGCAGACTGCAGTTGCATTTTATAAGCAATACATGAAAACAATTTCTTGTGTTTTCAACCTCTGGAGACTCATATATCTTGCAGCCTAACTGTACGTGTACGTTTTGCAATTCTCTACCTTTCTTTAATTGCCACGCAAGTTATTATTACTCCACAGTACAAAAGCTAACACTGAGCTAAGTTGCAACAGATGTCATAACATTGCGTATCTTACAACCGATTCATCTAGACAGATGCTACCTTTTTCTTGTCAGGTAAATTCCCAGAATTATATCGTGCATATTTGAAGCTTACACACCCCAGATCTGTAAGCAGATGAAACGGTCAACGAAATAATTTTTAAGGCATATAATAGATCCATGTATGCCTCAACTCATTGAGCCATATAATTGCTGAGAATATTACAGAATTGGGCAATGTGTCGACTGTGGAAATTAAAACTAACAAATCCCATCAAAACATGTCGAATATTGAAAATGTCATAATCATATTAAAGGTTAAAAAATAGGTCCAGATGGACCTGAGCTAATTTGGCATTATCATAAAACTAAGACAATATAGGTTACAATATCACATGGATACAAATGAAGTGTCTAAGATCAAAT
>JBCAUI010545636.1:0-10606 GCA_038406195.1 Haplosyllis anthogorgicola
CCTCGAGCATGCATCAGCTTAAGCAATAAACATAGAGTCATCGTAACGCCTCGGGTTAGAGTTATCTGTACCGCAACGCACAACCATAACATAACCCCACGACAGCAACCAAGTAAGTTACTGTCGAATATTGCTTCAAGTAATATGCGAAGATTGCCTGCATAAAAACACGTGTATTTTTACATACGGCTAAAGGTGGTAATATATTATGCAATATGTCTGTGTATTTCATTTTCTTTAAAAGTTTCAGCCATCTATGACATGCTAGTCAGAATCTCAACATAACACTTCCTAAATCACCGGATACGATAACCAATAAATTACCTGACTAGGTTGGCTAATTGTGTTAACTTCTTGAGTTCATTTTGTTTCACATTGCATCATCGTCAAATTGAACTTAGGTACAGTATGGTTAAGGTATAATAAACAATAAAGGCAAAAGCAAACGATAAAAGCATTCCTGTGCCAATTGCTGTTTTCCTCAAGTCAAGCATGACGTCTTCGTGTTTTCTCGCGAGGCAAGACGACATGACGTTACGTCACACTTAATATGACGTCATTTAAGGCAGTGACAACTCTTGACATTATGACGTTACGTCTTTGTTTTCGGGTTTAGCCAGCAAAGAGCCATGTCATCGGATTACTGCTTTTCTCCTCCAAAGAAAGTGACGACTTACAATGCCAATTCCGTTAACAGTTACTACAAATCCTCCTACATTGAAACCAAATGACACACAAAGATTACTCACCTTGAATTTGACTACCTAAACGGTAGTAGTCATAATACCCACGTTTATAATAACAGAAAATGTCCATTTATCATCGCCAATATGTACGTGGCAAATGTTACACATTCAAGTCACATCTAACAAATAACGAGCCGTCTCTTCTTATTTAATTGTTTGGATTACATTTCCCGCCGCACTTTTAACTCGGTATTTTAAAAAAAAGAACTCATTTGAGGTTGAAACATGTTGCGCCTGGCAAGATTTTCCATCGCAACGAGTTTTATCTTGAGATGTTCCAGAAACCTTTATAATTTTATCGATGTTTACAAACAGTTTGGCTTTTTTAGGACAAAGTTCAATTTTCATTTTTATTTTTTTTTCCCGATCGCCGCACTTTGAAAATCCTGCCAGTGCAATGTAATACAAATGATTAAAAATAAGGCCTAAAAGGCCTGAAATGTCCTGATAAAGTCTTTTTCTTGAGACGCAATTCGGCGCGTATAATGCGTAGCATTGTTTACACACAAAATGACTTCGTTTCTAAATTTACCCAGTAAATCTCACAGCACACGACACAACTCCATGCTTTATGTGTTTGTTTTTCAAATTATTGAGTTCAAGCAACACGTTTTTTTTAAATAACGAAATTGTGATCTGAAGTGTGACATCCAAGGTGTTAGAACAGATTTTTTCATTTGTTTAATTACATTTCCCACCGCTCCCAGGAATCAAGAATTGCAAAAAGAAATTTAATCAAAACTCAAACAACAAAAAATTATAACCTTCCGTGACACTGTTGAACATCATTTTGAAAAATCAAATGTCATTTCATAAATTTTAATCAAAACATAAGAATGTACAGCAAAGTCAATCTTTTTTCCTGATAGCCAATCTAAGACATTTCCTCCATTGAAACGTAATCCGACAAATAAAAGACGTCTGGTCTGAGTCTAATGAAAATTGGTGAATTTAATATATTTTATTGTCAGATGAGGTGCATTCTATCGATTTCAATTTGACGTTTCTCTTGACGCAATGACGTAACGTCTCAATTACAAGCATCTACTGGAACGCTTTTGTCGCTAACGCAACGCAACGTCATTACTATCAACCTTGGTTACGTCAACGTCACATTCACTGACGCAAAATCTAAGCTAAAAATAGAATCAATTTTGAAACGTTTTAAATATTACGAAAAAAGACGTGATTCTTGTCCTCACTATCTTGTGGAAAAACACTTCAAGATGCTTTTACTTTCCTGGAAATGTTTCAAGTTACTTTAACAAAAAGTCTCAGTCACCATGTTTGGAGGTCTCGGAGGTAATCGTAAGACACATGGTTTACGTTTAAAACACGAACATAACCAGTCTTAAACCTCAATATAAGGAAATAATAGAACAAACGCCAAACGTAGAAATATATACACGGATCTATGTGTGGCGGAATTTGGCAGGAAAGCGGCATTTTATTGTGTTAACCTTCGCTTCAAAGCCCACAGGTTTATCTGATAACGTTGTGTTCTATTTTCACGGCCTTTACCATTCCAAGTTGCCTTTTTTGGTAATAAAGTATGCCTTTCTCATTTTTGTGACATTGCTCCTTTGGACGGTCATCTCTCTTTTACTGACAGTATGGCTTTGAGTATCCTTTCAAGAAAGGCTACTCTGAGATGTCCACAGATAATGTCACAGTGACATATTTTCTAGTGAATTTGACATTACGTTGTCTGTTTAAATACAACATGGTGATTTCCTGATATTCCTGCTGTAGAAAGCAGGGCAAAATTAGGGCAATACCCCTATTTTTTTGATGAAAAATACTAATCAAATTTCTGAATAAACGACAAAAGGGAAGAGATCCTACTGAATTTTGAATTCCACCAAGACACCAATTAACACTTTCTTCATTGTATTTCTTTACTTCCAAGTATCAAATACAGAATGGGGGTTTCAATAATCAGAAATCACAGCTTTGTTACAAAACACACTAGATTATGACCCTGTACAACTGTGACCTATTGAAGTCAAAGCAAATTCATCATAAATCTGATAAAACTTAATGATTTGACAGAGCAAATACACCACCATTAGAGACACTACAATTGAAAACTTTTCCTTAAAAGGTCAATCACTGTAACATAAATCTAACAGTAAGGTCAATGTTCAGACCTGTAGCTCATCCCTCAGGTGAGGGCAAATCACCTCTCACACTACAAGATTAGTGCTTCTCTTCTCATTAAAGTTGACAGCAAAGAACTATCAATGTAATAAATGCATGTGCATGCCCCTTTTTGGTAATTGCATGCTGCGCTTTCTCCTTAGGTGTAAACAGCAATGCATGTGGGGTATTTTTACACTTTTCTTTGAACAGTGTACAAGGAAAGGTGAGTAGGTCTTCCCATGTGACAACTACATGCTGGGCTTTGTCTTTTACTTGAAAAGAAAGACTTTCAGTGTCTTTCAGTGCATGTGCCTTTTTCACACCTTTCATGGAAGAGTCACATTGAAAATTACTCTTTGGGTTTTTGACTGGATTTTTGACAGTAAAAACATTTAATGTACTTTAGTACATGTGCCCTTTTCACATCTTTCAATTAACTGAAATGAATATGTGTACTTAAATGTACCTTTTTCATGTTATTCATTTGGCAAGAAAGAATATTCCATCTTGGTATTTGCACACTTGTGTCTTCTTCACACCTACATGTTGAGGCTTTCTCAGTACTTTCAACAACAAAGAAAATTGCAAGGTAGACATACACAATTCAGACTTGACTTTTTTGCATTTGTACAACTTACTAAATGAATTCAATAATGGAATTGAAAAGTTTTTGAGACATAATCCCTCTTACCTGTGTCTGGGTAATCCAGCTACTCTAGATCTCATAATCTCATAACCCAGTACATCAAATCTTTTCCATATAGGAGCTTATCACCAAGATGAAGTCTTGACCACAGCAAGGCTTATCTCCAAATGATGCAAAGCATAAAATGCTGCCACAACAAATACCCAAGACATACCACGTACTTATGGGGTATAAAAAGTGGGTTGTGGGGTGTATGGTGTCATTTACCCCCTACAAATAAACCCTATGCCCATTCTCTACCCTAGTGCTAAAACATGGGTATCATATTGCACTACAATGGGGTCTGTGGGTGTCTCTTTGCTCATAATTAGCTCTCAGGTGTATGTAGATTATTCACCTCATCAACATTAAATAGGATCCAAAATGTTGTCCTTCATAATTCAATCTAGCATTAATTGATTTGCTTTTATTTGGGATGTATTTGGTGCAATATTGTTCAAGTTATTGTGCTTTATGGGAAATAGTGAGGTCAAGCTACACGTATTATTCTGAAATGAAATTGTTAGGAATGTTTACGCAAGAAAATACTTTAAAATTAGTCTTTATTAAAGTTCAATAGCAAACGCAATATGGTCAAGTTATTTTTCGGCATAAAAACGACTTGATATCGCTGATGTATTGCTATCACACAAACTCTTATAACTGATTGCACTTAACTATATAATTATTTTCAATATTTTAAAAATATTTTTATTGACACATACACAGGTCCTTGTGGCCCTGAGCGTATCTGGATTTTTTGGTATACACGACACATTGTTGTGTGTTGGGCGTCTGTCTAGTCACAAAGCATTTGCTATGAACTTGCATGAAAAGTACTCTTTTTGCTAAGAATTTCTACTAAACACTATTTATGGTAATTTAATATCATTTTACTACCAACGTAATTTCTTTAAGATTAACATTAACAATATTCAGTTTTTGAATTTCAAATTTGAATTTAAACTTGAGTGATTTATCTTTGTTCCGTCCAGACAATCTGCGCCAATGCGGAATTCTGCTGTAATTCTTATAATTCTAAACCCTGGATTTAATTCAATTACGCTTAGAAAGGGCTTCTATTTATAAGTAACAGCAATTACATTTAATTTAAAATAATTTAAAAATGTCCTTTTATATAAACTTTTAAAAACCCAAAAAATTAGATGTAATTCAATTGAGCCTAGCATTTTAATTAATTGGATTTACGTTATTTTATTAGCTCTAAATTTTATTTCAAGAAATGACAAAAACCACAGAAAAATTAAATAAAAACACAAAAGTCCGCAAATAATGAATCAGAGGCTGAGAAGTAACAACCAAAAATGTTACTTTTCGGTCGTTTTGTCAAATATCGCAGAAAAATTACAAGCTAAATTTTGACCGTTGAAATAAAAGATTTCACAAAATTCAGAGCGATTTCTTAACCCCAAACGCGAGTGCAGTTACAGTTCAACACCACTTCTTTAGCGTTGGGCTCATAAGGAGCGCGTTTTCATAAACTTAATGTCCATCATTTAATGCACAGCAAGCGTTAAGATGAGCGTTATGTTGTTTATTGCATAACGCTGTCTGGTAGCGTTACACAATAAACAACATAACGCTACCCTTAATGCTCGTCTTAACGCATCAATTTCTTGGAATTGGATGCGTTAAAGTTCAGCAGTGTTGTTTATTAAGTTTATGAAAACGACCTGAAGGTTTAACATTACGGTGTTAGGATTGATGCGTTTGGGACGATGCGTTAAGATTTATGAAAAAGCGCTGATTATCAGTTATGCCATTCGCCCCTAAAAGCCCACACAACACATTAAAAACTGTTTACAAAACAAAGCTAAATCACAGAACTTGACTAAAATATTCCTCCCTTAAATATGTTGATGGGTTCATTCCACATTAAAATCACCGGTGTTTAAAATCACAATGACCACAAATGGGCAATTCAATAGAAGCTTTTAATGGGATGAATTCACTGCATTAGCTTTGTACTTTGTCGTCCAAAACACATGTCATATGATTCAAGTCATTAGTTTTCATTTGTTTAAATTTAGTGAGAAATTAAATTTTGTGATTTTCATTCATAAAAATTAATGCCCCAAGAAATGGGCACATCTGTTCAAATACACATTGTTTTTCTTTCATTCTCATTTTATTTTATTATCCATTAAAATTCTTTAAAATAATTTCAGTCTGAATAAAATGTATCATAAAAATTAAGTTCGACAAAATATATTGTTGCCATGACAATGGGTGTAGTAACCAAAGTAACAATAGTCTTTTGTTGTAATTAGCACATCATCATCAAGTACACCTGTCGTCACTGTAAACCTACTAATTTTAACAGCATTTAATATTAGCGAGTTAAAGCAGCACGTAAATTTTTGGAGGACTTAATTACAATACTGTAATCAAAGTACAAATTTTCATCAAAAGCTATAATTTGCAGTGGCAACCTAAAATTACCAGATTTTAGTTAGCAAGCAACGTAGCCTCAACGTCGATTTCACTGTAATGACGTCATAAACGTTGACCTGAAGCGTCCTCACGCTGTGACGTTTCAAAAATTTGAAATATAATTGTAATTCTTTCAATCTCACATTATATTTTATTACTTTGAAATGAGAAACAATAGTCTCCATTTAAACAGAGCATTGCCTAGACTTTCAGTGATTCCACACCTTTGCAATATATTCATAAATTAAATGAACAAATATTGTCTCCTGCAAAGATCTACAGAAATCACTTTTAAGGAAATATGCTAACATAAACTACACCATTTTGGTCCTTGCAAATTTCCAGGATGTAAACCCTTCTCAATGGGAGGGTTGAATGACTCTCTCAGACATTGTTATACACACAATAACAAAGCCTCCATCTCTCCATCACATGCTTTGATAACTGGAAAATCAGACCAGAAAATTGTTTTTGCCAAAATTCCAATTACTTTGTTCTTGTGTGAAAATTGCATACAGAACCTGTATGGTTGGCTTCATTTTGTTGAACTTCCCAGTTATTCGCTCTGTAATAAGTATTGTGTGCTATTTTGTTTAAATTAAATAAGAAACAAAAAATTCATCTACTGCAATCATCTGTCTTTTTTCCTTCCAACTTTGTAGATTATTGTTTATTTTTTAAATTTAAATTTACCAATTTGAATATGCAATTAAGAGTCTGCTTGAATTCCAAGTATAGCTCTTCAAAGTCTAAAATATTATCATCTTAAGTTTACTTTTTCCTGTTTGAATATGCACCATCTACGGGGTATATTTTTCTTGACATATTCTCCAATTAGCACCTTTTTGTTAGTATTCAATTATTTATGATTTCTTTGTCTTGTCATTATCTGATGTGCATGTGGGTGACTTGTCATTTACATTCTTCTGTCTCCCTTTTATAATCTTCAACAGGCTGATATTGAAACTGTCATGTTTTGATAAACGAATTATACCAAATTAGGCTTTTACTGCTGTAGTATGCCTCTACAATTACTAACAAGGTGTACAATAAAGATTCACAATACAGATACAACAGTGATATTGAGCAATAAGGTTTCATAATAGAGATGTAGTGGTGCTACAAAAGACATAATAAAATTATCTAGCTTTCAAAAACCTGCCAAAAATAGAGAGATGACTGATGACCTTTGTACAGATAGAAACAAATACAACCAAGATTTCACAAATACCTAAATCTTCCTTGAATAAATATTAAGAGAGCACCATATGTAAACAGTCACCACAATACAGTTCAAATTTGATATGTAAACATGGTGAAAAATACCTCCCTCAAATGGAAGTTATTTTCTTGTGGACTTGTTGTATTTGGTGACAGGCATTCAACAAAGGGGACTTAATGGAGCTCTAAGCAGTAGAGTCTACACCACTGCCAACAAAGACATCAGTCAGTTATCCAAAATAATCACTTTCATGTATGACAAGCGTTTCCCTTTGAAAGAAAACCCACCCTATTAAATTCAACAAAAATATGTATACATTGAAGGCAAAACAGTCTCTGAATTCAATGTGCCTTGTTGGTCACCCAAAAGTCAAGTGAATAACATGCAAAAAACTACAAAGGTATCAGTCATATCTCCTAAATAGTCATCATGTATGACAAATATTTCCTTGAAAGAAAAGCCCTCTTTAAATTCAGCAAAGATACACAGAACAAAGGCAAAAAATCAACCTGACCTTTTGGTCACCAAAAAGTCTGATGAAACACACAGAAAATACTACAAACCAACAGAAGCCATGGCAACAACATCCTCTTTGAGCTGACATGCTTTGTACATAGAGGCAACAAATATGGAAAGTATTTTTGCTACCAGCATTTTTGGAACATTGAATCAATCTATTAGACATCTTATGATTTATTGCTGCACTACATTTCAAAAAGATGATATTTTTCTATTCTTCCCATTTCATGCATATTTTGTTTCATAAATTTATGTATGGAGGAAATCAATTGTAATGAGGTGATATTGGCCACTTCAGTAGTTGATTAAATCCTTATCATACAATGTCTATTTTTATTATGGTATCTACCATTTAAGTCCTACATCTTTCAAATTTCAACTGTACTTTTCTTACTTTTAGAGTACAAAAGTCGCAAAACTGGCAGTATTTTTTATCTCGCCTAAATTTAAAGAAGTTTCATTTTGAAATAGATGTACTCTGTCGTGTGCTTCCTTCTTTAGTTCTTATTCTTTTCTCCTTTCTTCTATTTCTTAATGCTCATCCCCCTTCCTTACTTCTACACTTTCTTTTTCTTTCCCTTCCCTGTCTTTATTTCGTAGCCTCACCTTCACCATGTTTTCCAACTCTTTTTCTCATATCTCTTTCCTTCTCCCTTTTATCTGTCTATCTCCACATATTTATAGGTTTACGTTATGTCCTTCCTTCCTCATATTACATTTCACTGTGTTTTTCCCGTCTCCTCCCCTAAGTATTTGGAATGATCCTCCCTTTCCCCACTGGAACCCTTGAGGCTACTGTATGCACCCACACAAACAACACAAACAACACACGGCAAACCAAACACGCCATACATATCTACACACATCAACGGAGATTGAGCTACCTGGTTTAAAGAGTTAAGGAGATTTATACGTTCCTCCCAAAAAAAGGAAAAAAAGAAGAGAACAAAAACAAACAAAAACCCGGCAAAATGAAATCACTATACTCCACCCTAGAAAAAAGAAGAGAACAAAAACAAACAAAAACCCGGCAAAATGAAATCACTATACTCCACCCCAGAATTCATGTTATTTACAATACCAATTCATGTTATTTACAATGCCAACTTCTGGACGGAGATGGACATTTAAATATCATCATTTAACGTAAAATAGAAACTTTTGTCAAAGAAAAACGTAACGTAACGTAATGTACAACGTAACGTCTCATACGTCTCTGACCATACGTACTTATGCTGACTAAGATGGTTACTGGCCATTCCAAAATATGCTTCAAGGCGCACAATATAATTTGGTAAAGCATGACGCAAAAACCTCACCACTAAAATCAAGACCATACACAAGTACCAATACATTTGAATATCATAAATTATGCTGATGTAAAATCTGGTCATCCTGCCTCTAAAATAACCCAATTGTAGAATCTGGCTATCTTGTAATATGATCTGTCATTTAACACGAATTTTTCACACGAAACTTTTCACACATTACAACTAAATGTAAGAAATGCTGACTTAGAATCTGAATCCTAAAAATATCTGATTAATTTTACTGATAAAAAACAAAAAACCCTTGCACAAGAAAATACAATCTAAAAGTAAAATCTGGTGATCTGACGACTTCAACTTTCAAACATAAGGTAAAAAAAATAGGTCCAGATGGACCTGAGCTCATTTGGAATTATCATAAAACTAAGACAATATAGGTTACAATATCACATGGAAACAAATGAAGTGTCTAAGATCAAATCCCAAATAAGTGACCTATGAAAAAACATAAATATGGCTGCCAAACTGCAAATATATGTGGTATCAATATAATTTTACAGAAATAAAGAGGGTATATAGATGCATAAAGCTGCCGAATATGAAATTTGTATCAACTGCATGTCCAGGAGAAAGGTTCAAAGAAAAAAACAAATATGGCCACCAATTTGAGAATAATGGTGCATGAGTGTGTAAGATATGAAGTCGCTATGATCAGTAGTGTGCTTAGGGCAGCTGTGCACAGACGACAACGACAATGCCGGACGACGACAATGCCAGACGA
The DNA here is from genome assembly GCA_038406195.1 of Haplosyllis anthogorgicola. Classification (NCBI taxonomy): domain Eukaryota; kingdom Metazoa; phylum Annelida; class Polychaeta; order Phyllodocida; family Syllidae; genus Haplosyllis; species Haplosyllis anthogorgicola. The sequence continues at coordinate 9,818 of JBCAUI010545636.1, forward strand.
CGGACAATTCATGATTCCACAGGCTCTTTGGCAATTATGCCAAATGAGCCAAAAAGCACATGCAACTTCTTTACAGTCCACTGTAAGGACTGGTCAGCCAGGAATTCATGGTGGCTGGGACCGGATCTTCTTTCGGTGAAAGATATGTATGTGCTTGTTGATCTACGGGAAATGCAAGCTAACTACAATATCATGAAAATAAATTGAGAAAGCCTCCAAAGGAAAAACAATTGTTGAAAAAAGGAAATTCTCATCAACATAAAAGAACATACGCAGAAAAAGAAGTGTAATAAAATAGGCATAAATAGACATAAATTTGAAAGATAGCCATAAATAAACAAGATAGATGTAAATAGGCATGCCTTATCAGTGAAACTAAATAAATTATTATAAACAAGATAGATATAATAGGCATGCCTTATCTGTGAAACTAGATCAATAATTATAAACATATAACATAAATAAATTCTGCAACTATTCAAATTTTGTCGCACATTTCTATTTTTTAAAATTTATTTACTGATCTTAACTATTTTAAATGCATGATTCACTGGGTTTTCTGAAATTGGCTTTCTCCGCAAAATTCAGATGTTTTACCGCAACATTACGTTTAACTCGTATACTGCAGATCGACTTGAGTTGCAGGTCATGCTTATTGATACTGCCTTCTATTTACGGATTCCTACCTAGGAAGTGCTGACTCCTATTTTACCAACCTTAATGCCCTGAACCAAAATGTAAACAAATGCATGACCTGGACACAACACAAAAGAATCATCCAAGTGCAAG
>JBCAUI010545647.1:0-10605 GCA_038406195.1 Haplosyllis anthogorgicola
AAGTAGAGGTTGCATGTCCAACATTGTGAAGAATCTGTCTCAAAAGGGTGGTTCCTTCACTTGTGCACCTTCAGACTGCTTGGGTCCATGTATATACTTGTGCAGAAATCACACTTATATACGGTGAATTGGTTTAACTTGTTCATTTTGGCTTTCTTTTAGGTTTTCTCCCTAAATTCTAAGCAGGGCTGGTTGCTGTGTATCAGTTGCTTGGATATCTTTAGTGAGGTCATCAAGGAGACATTGCATAATGTTGCATTACATTCTATGACATTGCATCAGTTACATTGTTGCAGGGTGCATTTTATGAATGGGGGAGTTTATTATGATTAATGATTTTGTAGTATTTGTAGTATTTTGGCTTTTTCGTTTGGATTTCAGTCCTGGGAGGTTATTTTTTTATTCTTTTAATGTTTTTTATTCTTTTAATGTTATATATATATATATATATATTTAATATTCTTCCTATCTCTCTTTGTACTCCCGTCGGGTACCGACGGGTTCCATCTAGTTACTCATAAAACTGCCAAAAGATAGTTTCAAGCTAAATAGAAGAATGTGAATCGATAATTTCATCGTGTTTCTCTTGCTGAAGACACTTAAATTATTGTTTGGTCTCAACTTGTTCCTCTTTGTGAATGTCATCGGTTCATCTTTCTATTGCTATTCCACCTTGTCACCACTACCAAAGCAATTTTCGAATTCGTAACGCATAATTGGATTGGTAGTGTAGTATATGGTGGAAACTATTCAAATAGGCATTTACTTACCTGCAGCGACACAATCGAATGTTGGCAGTGGAGGTGTTAATTAGTTTAATTTACAGCCAGAGGGCTGTAGCGTTCCGGTGCTTCAATGTCATATCTCAAAAATAATTACTATGATTACATGTTTTTAATCTTCGTATGAAGGAAAAAGCTCGAAATGTGCAGCTCGAAATGTACCATTTTAGAGTATTGTGATACTGATAATGTACACAGGACAGAATTTCATGAACGTTTAACCGACCTACACATATCTATCTCTCATATTACCTACTCGCTATTACAGTAATAAAGAAGGTGGTTAAGAGTCCCATGCTCATTGTTATAACAGCGCCGTATTCCAAAACAGTACAAAACATATCGTCTATGACTGGCAATTACAATTGAATCTGAAGTTACAGGTAGCAGCAGTAACAACGATCACATTTGAGAAATATTCTTTTGATATGTATGCATACACATGTTTTCTCAACAAAGTACTTTTTTGTAACTTTCTGAGGTTTTACTCCACAGAAGGGAGGTGTTTAAATTCTTGTCTGCGTTAACTTTAGTAGTTCTTTACAATCATAACTGTGATAAAATCGCAATTAACATTGCTGAGAAACCTACATCACTTCATAAATGTTATACGGTCTGTCATAGAAGCTTAAAAGGTCAGCTATATAAAAATATTCAGAAAACCCAATGCTGTTTTACACTGCAATAGTCTTACATTGTCTCAAAGTATTTTGTTTCATAGGCAGTGTTTTTTCCTTCTCTGCGCTGTATGATCATTCTTCACAAAAAAAAGACGAAAAGCGTAATCCGTGTTGGTCTGATTTGTAGGACAAGCTCAAATGATGGCTTTTTAAAGTTTGAATATTGACCATTTCATGCAAGGGGAACAAACACGTCCTTAGTCATCATTATGTGAGTTTAAATCTTTTGAACTTTTGGTATCAAAGAATTTTCTGAATAAAATTGCATTTTTTATTGAACTAAGTGCAAATGTTTTAAGGTTGCTGTCTACAAGTGACCTTTTGACTCGACTATTTCAATGTTTGTGAAGTATAATATGAAGATGAAATATGCAAAGTTACAGCATGATCCACCAGCAAGTTTGTGAGTAATTCAATGCAGAAGATGACCAATGACACCATTAAGATCAATGGAAAATGACTGTTACTTTATTTTTTCTTTTTTAATTTTTTGTTGGATCAGGGTCCATTTTGTGGGCCACTGATTATCCCTATTTTGGACTTTGTGTGACCCTCCCCATGGATTTTACTGAGTATTACCATTACCTTAAGGATGGTGAAATTTTGTCAAACTTTGGTACATGATTGATCTTAATATTGTAACATTTTTACAACACAATATATGGTTGAAATAATTTTCTAATAAGCTTAAATTAATAATTTTTCTGATCATAAATGGACCCCAGTCATCCCCCATCAGACAATACACCTTACAATATAATACGCCTTAAACAGTCATGGCTCATTAACCCTTGCCTCAACTCTGGCTGGAAGCTCATTGCTTCATAGGGAATGGTAAGGAGTAAAGTGAACAGCATGATTTGGTGGTCATGGTCATGTGGTCAATCTGTGGACCACAACCTTAACTGGGTGAAATACGGTACACTCGAACTCTGTTTACGAAAAGTGGCAACGACAACGACAGACGGTGCTTGGTTATATCTTGCAGATGCTAGGCTACAAAAGCAAATTCCTACCCAAAACGTACCGTACATACATTTTCTATAAATTTTCTCACGATGCAATTCCGATCAATACTAAGTAATTTGAACCCAGAACTAAATAAGGCCATATCAATAGCTAAAATCCTAAATATCGATTGGGAAGTGAGATACATACATATCGTATGCATAGTGCATACACACTGTTTCAGTTGAGCCCAGGGCAGTGTATTATTATTGCAGGTACTGGCACCACTTTACAGAATTATTTAAGCCTTTTCCAGGTCATACCATTTTAATCGGACTTTCGTAAACATTTGATGTACATGGAGCAATTTATTCTGTAGGTTGCTTTTTTCAGAGATATGAAAGTAATAATAGCTTGACATACAAAATAACGAAAATTTTGGACTTTTTTGGACTGTGTTGAAACTTTAAAGATAGATAACCAGCTCCGAGCACTCGATGTGAAAAGTAGTCCAGTGCAGAGTTTTTATCCAGTGTAGTGAATTATTCTAGGTCGCCTAAGAAAAGTTAAGTATGTTATATCTAGCATCTCGATGTATGCACAAATGACAAGAGGAAAATCTCTGCAAAAATTTTACGCACGAATAATACCATACATTTAAAGGATGGAATGAGTCTTTTTTTTTCATCATGATCATCAACCAAAACAAACAGGAAATACACCACTTTGCTACCACTTTTCTGTCGTTTTCGTCCATTTACTGTCCTCAACAACAAGTTAAAGTCTTTCATTATAACAAATACTTACTTTTAATGTTATGTCCTGAACAGATGCTTAAAGATATATCCAGCAAAATAGAAATAACTATGAATTTTAACACTCCCATCTTTACCCTACAAGGGCCACTTGACAAGTACCGACACCAACTACCGAAATGTTCTCCTTTATAAAATAAATTTTTAGGATTAACTTAAGATGGCAGCACTTTCTATCTAAATATTCCCGTCATTGGGTTTAGTGTTTCGGTATTGGTATGAATAAGGATGACTTTACTTTATTATTTAATATAAAAGTACAACTCTCTCAATGTCTAAGCATAACACTTTATTTCACAATATAAAAACCTGCAATAACTGTGAACAAAGTGCATACATGAATCAACCAAGTTCTGCCAAACAATCTATGAATCATGGAAACTTCAAATAAAAGTAGAGCTTTTATCAGTTACCATTTTGAATGAACTTCATTTTTCTCTCACAGTTATCAGAGGCTTGGATCATAGATCAATATGCAATAATTTTTTACATACATGATTCCTCGAAATTTCAAACAACAACAAAAGAAATCTTTTGCGTTTGTACATACGCATGAAAAATTATCACCCGGACTTTTGAAGTTTAACAATGGTAAAGAATGTAACGTCCTAAAGCATGCTTAAGTATGAACACAATTTATATAAATTTTAAGCTAATCTTTCAGTAAATAGAAATACAACCCTTGCAAATAATATCAACATGATACAGGGCCAGATCACAATACACTTTGGATATATCACAGATAGCTTTGAAACATGTTCGTGTGAAAATAATAAAATAATTAATCAAAATATAAAAATACTCGTGTCTGAGTTAATTAACTTTCAACAATGAATCTGCAGTTATTCGTTCGCAATTATAACTTCCCTGGTAATTGAGAAAAAATATTTTGTCAAATTTTAAACAGTAACATCAGTTTGTTGCAAACGTCACAAATTTTCTTGATGTGTTTAATATTTGATTTTATATGTTTAAGTATCTTGATTATTTATCTTTAAGTACAAAAGCACATTATCTGAAAACAGATTTATACAAATGTACAATACGCGCATTTGATAATACGCGTGTCTTCAATCTACAGAAAATTATGACTGATCAGAGTCGTTAATAATCTGTAAATTGCCAAGACAGTCGGACCATTCTTAGTAGGTTACTTTAGATTTTTAACCTAAACGTTCGGCAATGAAGCAGCGTTCAGCGTTCTTACAAAAAACTTATCGGCCTTCTGAAAAAAATGAACTTGTGTATGTTAAAACAGAGGATGAAATTCCTATCAGTTTTGAAACAATAGCACATCAAAATCACACCGCGAACTTCCTACGTTCTCTTCTTTCTTCTATAAGTTTCCAAAATGATAGTAATTTAAAGAGCTGGAACAGGTATCACCAATTTTTAAAATCTCCACCTGCTTAATTTCTTTTGCATAACAGTGTCCATTATATTTTAAGAATGTCCTCATGCCTTCACATTAAATAAGTCATATGACTGAATCTTTGTGCTCAGGTTATTTCTCACATTCTTTGACAAGGCACGAGATTCCAGAGGGTTTTTTTCTATCATGTTTCTTCATTTTAGAAACAACGGTAACTTTGCTTTTGGAATGAAAAAGACAGCATGAAATTCTATCATTCCAAATTGAAACACCAATTCTAAGCTGGATGTCAGGGTCAATTCTAAGCTGGATGTCAGGGTAAGAGGTGACTTTGTAATCTTATTCTAAATTCTAAAACCCTTTCGTCTCATGAATTGTATTAGTAGAATAAAGTGTCGGAGGACCATGTTAGGCATAGTTTCCTTGAAAGTAGTGTACTGCTTCATAAGTGTAGGGATGGCATGATAGGATCCTTGCAAGAAAGGTCCGACTAGGCCTACAGATATTAGCAACACAATCTTCTGGTTCAAATCATGAAATTACAATTAAAAGTTCTGCGCCCCGCAACGATGAAATTTCATGCTGTGCTCATTTAATTCAATGTTTCGGGACACTAAACTGTTTGTAGGAATTCCATGATCTGGAGTTCCTTATCGAAATTACCTCTAAATCTCCCTTTACTCCCTAGTACCCTACCACTACCGACAGCTTTCAATTTAACAATGTCTTTGTCTAATTTAATACTGTGAATTGCAATACTGTACTAATGAAACACTGTTCTAATGCAGCAGTATCTCATTTATTTCGATAGTAACCTCGGTCGGGGGGGGGAGGGGGAGAAAGAATAATGGAAATTAGCAGAGGGTGAAATTCCTATCATTTGTGGAACAAGAGATTCAAAAACACAGCTAGGAATTCTTTTCTCTCCTTTCTCTGTATGTTCCAAATTGATAGGAATTTTCAGAGCTGTATTTTTAAGTGGGTCATCGTTGTCTTAATTAAAGTATATCACAAAATCATCAACATGATACAAGCGGTAAGCACATTTTAACGAATCTCTAACTGGATTGATAGGTTGATAGTTCCCCATACTTACCGCAAAAAAAATCAGAGAAAAGAGAACTAACTATGTAACCTAAAATGAAAAAAATATTCCCTTGTAAATTTATTGCTCGAAATTCGTTGAAGTCAAGTCCAGTTGCTCAGTACAGAAGTCCGATTATCATTTGAGCAGCTGTCACAAGAGCGATGAGAACTGAGGGATGATGGAGCTTCGAGGGGGCACCACTGTTCTCCTTTCAAGCGAACGTCCACTTGTTATTCCCGTCCTGGCTGTCGTGGGGAGAGGATCCAGAACACACGAAACCAGCTAAAACGGATGTAGGTAACATGTTCTTTGCAAACGGCTTTGAGGGGCATTAAGATGCTTTCTTTTATAATAATCGACAAAAATAGTATATTTGAGGAAATAAAAGCAAGAAAATTATCTCAATTTGGAACATTTGAAACAAAAGATTTCCACCTCGTGCTATTAAAGACAAGATGAAGTTCTATTGTTCCAAACTTAATAGTAATTTCCAAGTGATTTCCAAGTGATTTCTCTTACGTTCGAATGTAATTGATGCTACCATGACTTCATAATCCGCCACAGTGAGTGATCCATCTGAAGAACTTTCCACTAGGACTGAAGGTAAATGAAAAAAGGAGTTAAATAGGTGGAGAACAAACTGAACATTAAGCACATTTTACATAATAGTTCTATTTCTATTTGATTTAATATACATGTAATTGATTCTTAGGTCACAAAATTTCTTACATGAAAACGACATTGTCCACTCCTTTAAAGCCTTCACTTTGTCCAAGCTTCTGATCAACCTGTGATAAGAAAAGGAAAACACATGGCAGAGATGTGGAGCTGGTCTCTGTTTGTTCCTAGTTTTACAACGCGCAGCAACGGTAGAATCATCCAAAGTTCGAAACAGGGGTACCGGTGACCCCATGAAAGGTTGCACGCTGGTTCCAAGGACGGAATTGACAATTTTAGCACAACCTCAAATATCGCACTTTAAATTGGAATTGATTAAACAACGGAACAGCATTGTGCTATGTGCCCATTTGGAAGAATAGAATATTACCAAGGAAACTTCATTTCAATATTGATTGAACATGAATTAATCTTCAATACTTTTTAAATATTATGTTCAAGGTAAGCAAATCTTACCGAATTTTCAAATGCTGTGCTCAATGATATGTAATCTTGCGAGGATGTGTCCGACAAACTTGCAGTGAATATCGCGTCAGGCAATGTCAAATAGTCCTTCACCGTACGAAGTGGAACTGAGAATTGAATACAAGATTAACTGTCAATCACATTATAATTTTAGCCCAAGATATGATAAAAGTAAGGGTGCTTCAAAACGTCTGGTAACAAAATAATACAACGCTGAACCGTGGACTCTCATTTATTAGCAAACAGATTAGAACCCTTTACATAATTGATAGTTTTCATCCTGCACATGAAAACTGTAATCAGCCTTGCCAAGTTCACAATGAAAGACACTCTGTTCATTACCACAGTTTTTTCATTGACATTTTATATAGACTACGTGATATAAACTAACTGCATTTTAACTGAGCTGTAGCTCCGCGTTCATTTGTTGTCATCAAGTTTCCACAAGATGTGCAGGATGCCTGTCGCCCGGCTGAGAATTCACCCTCTGAACATCGACTACAACTTGTGGTACCAGCATAACCTGGTTTAAATGTATAAGGTAAAATGTAACTGTAAAGTACTCATGATTGGTAGTTGCAACAGCTCTGCATACAGCTCAGAAACAAAGTATATATTTTTTTATAAATTTTGGTAATAGGTGCAACTTCTGCTGTTCACATGTAAAATGTAAAGCTCAGGGAAGTTTTCATTGTTTAAAATTTCCGAATAAATATTTTCAAATCACACCATGCTATTTAAGTGCAAAACAATTTTTTTGTTCTAAAATTACAATCAAATGGATTTTCGTCCTGCTGACAAAACATGTACTAATATTTATCACAAATTAACTAAACTAACCGCACTGGTCTGGGGAGGCAGCTCCAGGTCCATTCGTGTCTTTATTGTCGCCACAAGCTGAACAGTTACCGTCGATTCCCGGTGACCAGTAACCGTCGCCACATAGAACACACGTTCCGTTTATCAGCTCAGAACCGGGAATACAAACTGAAAACATCAACCATCTTATTTGAAAACACAGTTCTGTTGATATGTGGAACCTCTGTTCTGATCCCACTCAACAGTGTCATCAATAAGGTTACCAATTTTTTTCCCAATAGCTTTCATGATTCATGTTTGATTTTAACGGAACGTTAAAGCTATGTACAAAAGGTTTTGAATTATTATAATCGGTTAAGTTAGGATCAGTAGTTTGTTAATTGGCTGCCGACTTTATTAACATGAACGTTTTTACATTTTGATTTGAATAAACCGTACTCACCAAAGAAAGTGGCACCCGTTGTTCCATAAGTGTCAGTGTTGTTTTCACAAGGTGAACAATCGTTGTCTCCTGGTCTAGAAAAAAGTTTCATTGGGACACAGAGCACATGATCCGTTTATCATTCCGTAACCAGCCATACAAACTGTAAACAGAAAGTGCGCATTTTGCTTGTCACATCAGCATCCGACAGGTTTACTCAGATAAGAAAGAACTTGGTAGGATATCCCAGAAGCGGATCCAGGATTTGGTCAAGGGGGGCCCAACTTGTCAAGTGTCAACTCTTGCCAAAGGAGCGAAATGAAGTAGTGTGAATGCAGCAACTAAGTAAAAGCATGGAGTGTGGGGCCTGCCTTTCAGCCCCAGAAGCCCTCTGGACTTTCATTAACAAATATGTATGGTGCCACATTTCTGGTGACCTCTTATGTTGGATTTTTCTTTTGTTAGTAATTTTTGACAATTCTGTTATTTTTCACATTTAAAATTGCTTTTATAGCTTGACTGTTTTAGCTTTTTACATACGCGAATCGATCTTCATTTATTAGTCGTGAGAATAATATTAACATGTACATACTGATAGGGTGAAAATTGATTCATAAAGTATGCAAATATGAATCCATATGTGGGCACATGAGCAATACATAAATGTGAATAGTAATAAGTTTAGAGGGAGATGTATAACAGAGATAATGCTTTATCTTTGGAAAATAATTTATGAGAAGAGCAGTAATAACCTAGTGTAACTGTAAGATATGCCAAGCGAAGCAAGGTTTGGAAAAATTTGAAGACATTCTAATGAAAATGATGCTGGGTACAGTGAGGTTGGAAAAAATTTTGAGAAAATTATTCTCGAATGTTGGGCCCCAAAACTAGGGGCTTTGAAGGAGGGGGGGGGGCCCAGGACCTTTGATCCACTACTGGTGCCCATCGAAGTATTTAGACAGTTTATAAATTATTTAATCCGGGTAAAAATTTTATTATATGCATACAAAAAGAATATAAACAAACCACACAACTCTAATCATTCAGAGTGGTCTGGATTCATCAACTCACAATAAACTATCTTTTATTTTGTGTCTCTTTCGAGCAAGGAAGATTTGTAATTAAGCTAAGGGACAACAGAATTTTCCGCGTTCGCTTCAAAAGTGCAGGGTGTAAGTTTTTTTGTTGTTTTCAAAATAATCCCTGTCTGCATTTTGCATTTAGGAACCGTTCATTGGTAACTTTAAAACATCAGTATAAAAGTATAAAAGTTTCACTTACAGCAGTCAGATATTGATGCGGCCATTTCATTGCCGTTAGTATCCGGACAGTCCGCGCAGCCGTCGTCTCCTCTGGCGGACAACGCCCCCTCTCCACACCGTACACATCCTCCAGGCCCCCCCCCTACGCTCCAGGATCAACCTCATGACCAGCATTACACGCTGACAACAATATCATATTGCAAAGATAAAGGAAACTTCAATAACAATTACACAGATATTGTAACAACTGTGTGCATAAGGGCATGTAAGGGAGCTCCCATTAGGCACCGTGTACTGCTTCACATGTTTGATTTTGATCTACTTTTGGCTAATTTTTGTCGCAATAGTGCACATGGTGTCAATACTCTGTAAACCAGGTATTTTGGATGCATTACGGATCAGAGTAATTTCTTGGTAACAGCATAATTTCTTGGACTGTAAACTTAGATGGTGACAGGGAATGAAATTCCTATCAGTTTAGAAACAATAGCACATAAAACATATTATGGAACTCTTTTGTTCTATCTTTTGCTCTTGTGTGTTTTCAAATTGATAGGAATTTCAGGAGCTGATACCATGCACAGAACTTTCCACATGACGTTACACTCCAATGAAGTTGATCCGGAATAACTCACTACAAATGAAACTAACAGCAGTCAGATCCTGAAGCAGCGTTGGTTTTGCCTGCAGTGTTTGTGTTTGGGCCACAGTGTGTAATTCGACGTAATATCCATCTCCGCATTCATAACACCCTCGTCCTGCTACAGGTCCATTTCCATCATTGTCATCTTCATAGCCAGCATTACAGGCTAAAGATACACAAATACTAGATATTGTATATCAGTTCGAAATTGTCTGATTATTGGTGGTCGCAAATGGTTAATTCATGCATGCTTATTGCAAGGTAAGTCGGCGGTCGCTGAATGACATCACCTTGTATCCTTTGAAAGCAAAGTGAATATTGATTCACGGCCAAGGAAAAATAAATAAAATGCATTAAAATAAGGTATTTCAATTACTATTTGGTAGTTTGATGCGGTACCGAACCATCTAATCGTATTAGAAAATATTAGTATGTGGTGCCATCTTAAATATTTTAAATAGAAACCAATGTTTTGACTTGGAGTAAGTGGAGCATAAAGTGATCTAGATCACTGGGCTGTTGTAAGAGCTTAAACTCGGTCAGCCAAGAAGGCTTTATTGTCAAAGCTGAAAAGAGTTACTAACATGATCAAGAAAATTTATTGTTCTCAGTTGGTCATTTCTTGGTCAATTT
>JBCAUI010545658.1:0-10605 GCA_038406195.1 Haplosyllis anthogorgicola
ATTGGCCCCCCAACGGCACAAATTTTCTTCGTTTTCATGCACTTTCCGCTAAATTTTGGGCGAAAATAGGGGTGGCGACCCCCTCCCCAACGGGCCGGGCGCCCCCCCCCCCCTCAACGGGAAATCCTGGATCCGCCCCTGCAAATGAATAACATTTATGCTACCTTGGCAAAATGTACTTGACGGAGAACTCGGTACAAAATGCAGTTGCACAAGCTTTCGGTGTACACTGTGGGTGGGTAAACATCGGTTAGGACTGGCTCCGTGGAAACTTCGACTGGTTAGTGGCCACAATCTGGGTGACTTTTTTGATTGTTTGTGCATTTGCTTCACTTTATTACTTTTCCAGTAAAAAGTGGACTTGGCAAATACACACATATAAAGTAGCTCATTATATATGTGTATTACATATGTATAGTGTTACTAGAAATTTAATCCAGAAAAGTTGGTAAAAAGTTTTATAACTTTCTGTCATTTGCGTGTATTTATCCGTGCGTGTCGGTTGTGGACGTGTACAAAGTATATTTAAAGGTTAAACTTTAAAAAAAAAACGTGCTTGTAGAAGACTGTATTTTATTTTATGGCTGTGGTTATGATTGTGCTGTTGTATTCATAAAGCCACAAATTACCATGCATCTAATTTATACAGACAGTTTGTACAATAAAGAAAGCATTGCCTTATTATACAGGAATGACAGCGATGACAGATTAGATAGATAAATGATTGAAAAGCTGTCGAAGCTGTATAATTCCGTAACTCGATCACTATACATCATGACGTAATAATCTCTTGCTGCAACATGGCACCAGTTCATACAAGGACAATCCCTTGTCCTTTTATGTAGCCATAGGTTTTACATGTTTTGTAAAGGGCATCATATCAGTGAAATATTTTGCACGACGTTCCCTTGTGCAGCTCGTCTTCATAAACTGAACGCACATCCTTTAACGCAACAACATGGTAATTGCACAGTTCGTTTTCATAAACTTCATTGGCACCCCTAAACGCAACAAAATGAATACTGAACATGTTAAGTGTAGCATTATGTTGCTTTATGACCTTACGCAACCAGATCAACGTTAGGTAAACCAGCACAGTGCATTTGTTAAAGGATGGGCGTTAAGTTTATGAAAGCGCACTGCATGTATGTTGGACTAATGCGAGGTGCAAGAAAAGGAGATTTATCATTTTTTCTCAGATTGGTATGCTGCGTTACGTACATATTTATTTGTACTGTGTGATGTTGGATACACTGTGATATGAACATAAACTATCCCATAATCTAGAATACAAAGTATGACGATGCAAAATTTAACAAACGTACGGCAATACATTTTGAGTGAAAGCAAGTGCTGCATAATGATAGGTCTTTGTTCATTGTGATAATCTACCATTGTATATATACCGTATATTGCCTAATTAACGTGCATGCGCATACGAGTTATTTTTGTACATGTGCATTATTTAAGGACCTCTGCTGTCAACCCCCAGGCAGCTTCTGTTTGAGATGGCAAATGGAATGAACTCAATGACACCTAACATTCAGGATTTTATAAGTCTGTTTTTGTGAAACAAGGGTATCTTATATCTCAAAAAATGTTGATCTACAGAGTAGATAGTAGTTTTAAGTAAAAAAATGCATGACAATTTTAAAAAATCTATGTGTCACACATCAAAGGTTCGTAGCCGATGTTTGCAAAAAGTTTTAAAAAATGAGCAAAAAATGGGGGTGCGCGTTAATTAGGCAATGTACGGTACTTGTCATGTACATGCAAAAATTAAAGAGAGGCGTTTCAGGTAGTTTGCATGACATCCATGCCTTTACATACATACCTGTACAACCGTGAAGTGTGAATTCAAACATTGCTCTACATCAATGCTTCTTGTAGCATGATAATTGGACAGGGTTCAATGCCATTAGCTTTCGTTGTTGTTAATTTGTATTTACCAGCCAAGTCTGCAGCAGTCACAACCATAGACACAAGTTAACCGGTGCATTTGGCAAGTTCGAAATATGAAACCTACACCATTAGTAGCCCTGTGTGCAAGTCCTTTTGCATGTAACGTCAGTCCATCATGGGTGACAGAAAAATGAAAAATAAACAATGAGACTCATATCTCTCATTGGTGATGTTCATAAGAAGAGTATTTATGCTATTTTAAATATATCGTGTATGGGCGTGGGCTTGTTTGGGTCTTGGTGTATTAATTCTAGCACATCTAAGAGCTGGACAGAGTTGAGGTCCTGGATCCTAATATGGTAATGCACTAGATGACTGCTAACGTCATATCTTTTGTGTAAGTGTCATTATACCAATTGTACAGCACCTGCTACTGGCATGAATACAACGTTCAATGCCACATATAAGTACATGGCCATGGGGTTTGCATTGTATTTAGTATATAATGGGTTGATTTCTGTACCATTTATCATTGTAATTCTTTGTTGTTAATAGGTAATACCCTTTGTGTGTGTGATACAGTTTGCAATTGATTAAAGGAATTAGAACAGTATTTACAGCGGGAATGTATAAGAATTTATGATTAAGCAATGAATTGAAGTAATATTTTTTTATTTATGCAGAAACGATACACAATTTTGAAGTACTAATCCTGCTCAGAGACAATGGTTACTATTTGTTTAGTCATCCTGTATCTTCTTCGCTGCAGCAGCTGCAAAACCTTTATCCCCATTTAGCCTAGAAAAAAAATTACTCATTGTTCTCCCGAAGACGTCAACAATGCAATCGCAGAGTTTCCATCTTGAGCCGCCAGCAGTATATGGCAATAATATGAAATCAGATAAGAATGACATTTCACTTATTCATACGTTCTATATTCATCGTCACTGTTGCAGTTAATTATTCCTACCTTGATGTGATGCTTCACATATCTGTACTGAGGAATTAATTGTGATTTTTCCAAGGCCCTCAATATGTGTCTATATATGGTTACATAATACATTGACTTAGATTTTTATATCCCTCTGTGCGTTCAGATACAACATAATCAATCATTGACCCTCATATATTGCACAGATGTTTAAAAAAATTGATTACCAACCAGCATAATAGCATTTGGTGCTTTGGTTACTTGTTCGAGTAGTTTTTCTTCCTTGTTTTTGGAAAAAGACTGTAAATCCTTTTTTGGTCGTTAAATTAAACGCCAACACTGTCGCAATGGAATCAAAGATCATGCGGTTTTGGTGTGACATCATCTGGCAAGGTGTTTTTGTGATCCTACGTACCAGTGCACAATAGGCGTGTAATGGAGAGATGCTATTGCCGCAAAGACGGCCACTTTCAAAGCACCACACATACATGTGCATTTAGGCTTCTTTTTTTTTAGTTTATTGTTTGAAATTCATTTCCCGCAGCACTTTCAAAAAAAAATTAGAAAAAGACAAAAGAAAATGCAACTGAAACATGTTGCGCACAACAAAATACCATCAACTTGGACATGGTCTGTTGGAAGTCAGTCGGGTCAATCCTTTTTTTTTTCAGTTTGGCTTTTTCGGGACCAAGTTCAAATTTTCATTTTCATTTTTTACTGATGACAGTGCTTTGAAAATTCTTGCCATAAAATTTAATTAATGGTGGTTTTTCCAGGGCCCTCAATATACGTGTCTCAGTGTCTATATGTCAAGATTTACAAAAAAGGCCTCGCATGCATCTGAATTGATGGTACACTTGTGCCAGTATTGACGTTAAAGAGAGCTCACGTCTAATGGACATATGTATTTTCATGTACTCGCTTGCTAGGCTTTACTGTGGATCAAATGTGCTAAATAGCATGATAGACAGCCTCTTTGAATTTTCTGGCAGGCAACCCAGTAATTTAGTTTGGCGCTATAATTTAATCATATTTTCTATTTCGTGTCTAACTGTTATGGCTACAAAGGAGATCAATATTCATGGACTGTATTGGTGAATAAACGATGTGTCATAGGTAAAAAAAAAAGAGCTGTTATTGCCACTAGTTATCATGCAATGGTGGTGCGATATTGCACAAGGCTAAAGACACATCACTCTACACCTACACGCTATGCTTGATGAGCTAATGCGGGCTGCTTTAGCAAAACCTTTTATTTCCAATTCCCGAATATTTACCTGGAATCTTTGGACCATCTGAATATTTTTGTGTAATACCTGCGGATTTTAAGCATTTGGAGAGGATAAAATAAATCTAAGGTAAATTCAAAATTCACAGGAGAGTAGTTCTTTAAATAATTTTTGTGCTTCAGAGTAATTTTATGAAGGGCAGGCATGTTTATTCCAATTAGTAATGTGAAAAATGCAGAAATGTACTTGTTACGTTATATTTGTTATAGATGGAGGGGAAACCTGACGCATTTGATCAGTACATTTATGGAGTTGATCACTGATCCATTTCTTCTTCAGGTGACGTTACATACGCATAAATAAGCAATTAAAAGTACACGTTTTATCATCATGACATAGTACGAGCAATGGGCTGAAGTTATAATACTTCCCTTTCAAGAATGATTCATTCATAGAACAACCCATAACCAGCTCTAGATGACGTGGCATTATATGTGCCTTTAATACCACCACCGATATACGATACAGTGTCATTGTAGGTTTGATCTTATCAGGTCTATGTCTATACGACTAAAACCTGGCTATTGATTCACTGTTGTGTCAACATTATACCGAGCATTTACATTGATTTCACTCTTCGCGAGGAATACAAGATGACAATGCAACTGTAGCAATAAATGTGAATTTTATGGAATTTACCGACGAGTAATTGTGCATAGGTGTCGTGACAGTAAAATGTCTCTTGACCCGGATTTTCAAAAACGTCCATCGATATAAATTGAAATAAGTTAAGGAATGGTGGTTTTATTTGGTAATTTTCACGCAGTCTGTTGGGCAGCAATTAACTTGCCAGAAGCAGTTTTGGTTAAATAAGTGACCACATCGGAGTTTTTTAATGCCTTATTCGTACATGTCAAACCTTTTTTAAAAATTCGTAAAACTATTCATGTTGTCTGCATTTTGTACTTTCAGTTTTACGTTTAACATACTTTTATTTTTATACTTTTATTTTTTTTATACTTTTATCAACGTTTGATAATAAGGAAGGCTTTACGTGTTGCCACTTGAATAGGAAAAAGTTCAGCTGTATCGCAATAGTAACAACGATTTTCAAAATAAATAATCTGTTTTTACTTCTCGTTTTGTTTTAGGAAACTGATGAGTTGCACAATACAACCAGCGCCAATGTTATTGCTGAAGAAATAGAAACAAGCTACAAAGAGCTAGATAATTCCTACGTTTATCAGGAAGAAAACAAGACAATTTGCAACTCAGTAATTTACAACGCTATTTATGTGTACCACGGAATTTATGATCAATCGATGTGTTGCATGTAAACTAATACTATTGTGGTACTGAAAAGTAAGGTATCTACAGCATACATCATTGTATATGTACAAATAGCAATGGAAGTACAACCGAGTCACATTGTTTCAGATGAAAGCATAAACATGTCGAGTGGTTTCTCGAAAAATAGTAACACCAGCTGTTCCACTGACCTGAATAAAGCCTACAGCAGGATTAATGTAAACAATACAATTAGCACAAACAATGGCAGCATTGTTATGCCAAGGAATGCACAGGTAAATCAGCAGCACAGTGATTCGAATACAAATGCAGCTGCACCCAGGGACTTCACTTCAGTAGTATCGTTTACAACCCCAGCGCCCTCTGGTGGTGGCGGGGATTTCAGGAACATTGAACATACTAGTACCATTGGTGACCAGGGTAATAACTCTCTACAACAAAGTAATTTATTTACTCCGTGCACCACTTCTTCAGGAAGCAGCAATGTTGACCTATTTAAAAATAGTGACCCATCTAGTGCGTCACGTGACAGGTTAAATCCTGAACAAGAGTGTTCTGGTTCAGGGATCAATTTAGAGTGTTCAGAGACTGGATCAAATCTGGGAGAAGATGACAATAATATGGATACAGGATCCGTATACAGTTTCAGATCTGACATGGATCAAGGATCTTCTTGTACAGTTAATGGATCTCAGTGTTCGGATAATACTGGTCTACACCCCACCCCATCGATGCCAAGAAGAACCAAAAATGGAATTCTTCTCAGAGACAGAACAAACAGGTACCTTTTCACTGAACTTCTATTTATGTAGTGGCGTTTCTGTTTTTCAGCCATTCAGATCTGTAGTTGTCATTTAAAATATTACCAATCTTAAAACATAGAAATGTGTAGCTAATTAATTTAATATAGTAATTAATCCATTGGTTAAACGTCGGTATTTTCGCAATAAACAATAACTAAAGAGGTGATGCGAATGCGGAATGAACAAGAATAAAGAGTCTTTGTATGAGCCACAACCATAGGTGCTTGATAATAAATCTCATAGAGAACCATATTGTGTTACAAAGTGCATTTAAAGTTTACGTAATTTGAAGTGTGGCTAAAAAAGAAATTTGGTGCGAGACAGACAAACTGAAAATATTACCTAGTGGTGTAAAAGTGACTGAAAAAAAGATACTGTGAGTTTGGTAAATGATGCGATAAGTAAACTTAATCAGGTATTTCGCTGAACGGAAGCTATTAAGATTGTTTGCGAAGTTGTTCAATATTTACAGGTGTACAGAGTCAGTTGAACTTGTAAACATAGCACAATGCTGTTTCTGTTTTATATCAACACACGTAACTGTCTGTAAAATGAGATGAAACTTTAAAACATCTATGTTACTCCCCTACTGTCAGTACTGATGTAAATCAAAGGTGAAAGGCAGTGGGAGAGAGAACAGTTCGACTGGAGAAAAATATCTATTTCGGAGTAGATTTTGTTTTTAGATCGTGATCAACAAAATTTTACATGTATTTTGGCAAAGGTTAAAATAGAGCTGAAACATTAAATTCAACAGAATGGCGAAAATATTTACATTGCTCAACCCAGCGTAACATGTGAAAGAAATGTAGTCTCAAGGTAGATAACGAATCATTTAACGGCAATAAAAACCATTTTAACTGGATTATGAAGAAGCAAAAGACAAACACATACACATTACCCATTTGTGGCAAATGAATTAGTAAATGAAGTGTTGCAAATTGATAAATGTAATCAGACAACAGGGAGTGATCATAGATTGTCTGCCAAATCAACCAGAGCACATTAATGAATGAATTGATGAAGGTATAGTTGAACAGTCTCATTGATTAAGACTGAACAAGTGTGAGAATGAACAACATACGGGCGATATGAATGTAAGAACAAAGGAAAACACAATGTCATAACATATTCAAGCTCTAAAAGCTATTGACACAAGTATTTCTAGACATAACCCCACACGCAATGTATCATGATTATTTTTATCCAGTCTGCGAGTCTTCTTGCTCTACTGATCAATACATAAGGACAACAGCCTCATCAATTCAGACAAAGTGAAATAATTATACAGTTTCACTTCAGATCTGATGTCTGTTTGTATAAGTTTACTTGAAAGTAAATATGGGTTGGGTAGCACAAGTCATGAGATATACCTCTTACCAAACAAGATGATTGTGTACACGGAGTACAAATTCAATGTTGTTATATTCTTGCATATTTATACATGCTAAAGTCAAAGGTTCTTATCTGGGTTGCACGGACATGCCCGACAAATAGCACAACTACACAGTCAGTGTCAATAAAATGAACAGAAAATATGAAGGAAAAGGCTAAAGAAAGACAATTAAAAAAGAAGGCCTGATACTTCAGGTCAATATGAAGGCCATGCGTAACCTTGGGTAACCTTGGGTAACCTCAGTAACCACAGAAATATTTGTAGATCAATTCCAAGTATGACATGTCCTTGTGATGTAATAAAATTTATCTATGCAGTCTTAACTAGTCTCACAATGGTAGCAATTCATTTAATAGTTATATATAATAATATTACCAAGGAATATTTGAAATTTGCTTAAATACATTTCAGGCCCTCTTGTTTCTTTCATTGATTTTGCCAGCAATTATTTCCCGTCAAAGTCAGGCTTTCACTGTACAGGCTGTACTCTGCAGGTTATTGAAGGTTACTGAACTGAAATAAACTGGACACTGTCCTAACTGCACTCTCTCGAGGCCTACAATAGTAAGCTTGAAAATACTTGGCTCCCTTACATTTTCCTTGTAAATGTAGACACACTGTGTTTGCTGTAAAAACTATGCAGGTTTCAAAAATAGTCCTGTAAACAAATAATTTTACACTTCATTTATTTCATTCTGCAGTGTAATCGTTCGTCTAGTTCATTGGTTGTATCGAATTTTATGAAAAAGTTAGGTTCAAGGTTGATAATTTTTTGAACAACAAATTGAAGGAAAACTACCGAGAACGCTATAATCTAAGGTATGCAGATCTTATAATATCTAGTTGGTAATTTTACACAAAGCCAATTATTTTCCACAATGAATCCATAATGAAATGTCAGTGCAAAAAACCAGGGGCAATGCAGGGTTAGAAAATTGTGGCTGTCACTCAAGTTGTTTACACACATTAGATACAAAGTAAACAGGACTTAATGTGGACCACTGCATGTGTTTAATTATGTTAACATATGCTCTTAGTCTCACCTAATTGTCATGTGGCCAATTTAGAGCCTTACCAAAATAACTTTTTCCCTTCAAATAATGAATAATATGAAGATTAGTACGTGGTAGATTTTACTTTCAGATACCATATTTATTCTAATACAAGCACCCGGTGCTTAGACCAATTTTTGAGGGGGTGCTTCTTTTAAAAAAATCAAAAGACCAATTTCACACAGGTGCTGCTACCCAGTAGAAACATGAAGAGGACTTAGATTATGAGCCAATGAGTCGAGGACATTAAAGTTGGACAAAATATTTAATTTATTTCCTCCCAAAACAAGGGGTGCTTGTATTAGAGAGGGTACTTGTATTAGAATAAATACGGTATCTGTTTCGCCATATTGAACAAAATCGGGACCTCTTCTTTGCTAATAACACATAGTCGTAAATTCAAGGTTTAAATTTGGGCTTGAATTCAGCTCTGTGACAATATCGACATATTGCCATATTGGTTGCAAAGTAGAAGTGGTAATTACAGTATAGCCCGTCTTAAACCGACACCCAATTTTTGAATGACCAGAATGCCGTTAAAGCAGCAATGCCGTTCAAGACAGGTAACATAAACATGAATATTAATGGACAACTGCCACAAAAACGCTAAATGCTGTCCATGACAGATGCTGCTCAAGACAGATTGTACTGTGCGACAAAATGCAAAGTAGTGCGGTTTATGACAGTTAAATTTCATTTGCAAGAGTCCAGTGGCGGTGAAGTCTTGTCTTTTACGATCCCTGCGTTTTGAGACCAGCTGCAACTTATAACCGGATCTATCGAACAGTATGCTTATTTTCGATTGAAATGAATCTGTGTTTAGGATCACTTGTTGTCTACTAACATAAACGATGGTCCGAAAGGGTGGTCGTAAATGATTTTTTTTTTTCAACATTGCCTCACAATGTTACATTATTTTATCATTCACCTGCTACTTAAGAACATCTGCCCTAGATTATTGCTTGTTTGGAGACTGATAATAAAAACTGCCCAGTGTTTGTGCTCCGGCAGACATGTCATAAAATGTCCTTATCCGTTTGCACGAAAAGATAAGCGCTGTCACAATGTGGCAATACAAGGTTCTTTGTTTGAGGTTTTGCACAGGATGTTAATGTCACGATGACATTGCCATTGCAATTACAAGCCAAAATTTGACAGTTGCTATTTTGCGTTTTAACCGCAAGGATGTTGACAGCTTCGACAGCAAACACCTGATACACGTCGAGTCTGTAAATACGTTGTTTGCCACCACAACAACGTTTACACGCAGTTCCCCGCTGAATATTCTCACTGATTTGAAGCTGTCCAGGAAGTGGGACAATTGTCAGTAAGAGGATTTGACAGGAAGCTTAGTCATAACAAAGAGTTTTATCTCGTCTATGCCGCAGACTTGGGCTGCAGTGCAACAATGGGTGTCGCGTGTACCTGCCTGGAATGTCGTTTTATGCAAGGGACAATGGTTAAATAACGTTATTAGTACTTTCTTAGAATCTGTCGGGTTATTAAATAACCACCTTGGTTAAGTAATTCCTCCCTTGAGAAAATAAAACTTGTCGGGTGCATACTTTTCAATTGACACGTTTTTCTTGCGCACCTGCCTCTTCTACTCTAATCAGACTAATGAATTGGATTTCTTTATTCAAAGTAATCAAGGTCGGATCTGGGCCTGGATTACATACAGTGTCGATTTATCTGATGTTTCGTGCGCACGTGTATGTGAACACATTGAAAACAGAGCATAAGGCTTATTTTTTTAATCATTTGGATTACATTGCATGGTCAGGATTTTCAAAGTGCGGCGATCGGGGGAAAAAAATAAAAAATAAAAATTGAACCTGGTCTCTAAAAAGCCAAACTGTTCATAAAAATAAATAAAATTAATATTGTACAGAGACACCCCATACGCACTACAAGGTATCTAAATTACGATCTTTTGTACTGGATCACTGAAAGAAAGACTTATCAACTACGTTACGTCCTTGTT
>JBCAUI010545669.1:0-10605 GCA_038406195.1 Haplosyllis anthogorgicola
CGCTTAACACAATGCACGCTCATCGCAATGCTGCACGCCCACTAATTTTTGACCGTGTAGTTTATGAAGACGCGCTGTAACTATGTAATGTTAAGTCAATGAGGCTAATGCTCATGGAAATAACAAACACATGCTGAACGGACCAAAATTCAAGTCCGTTTAATTTATGAAGACTCGCTGTTTGCCTATGGGTTTCGCTCAAAGTAGCATCGCATTCGAAGTCTGTACTGCTAAATTCAAGATGAGGGAAATGTTAAAATTAAAAGTTAACCGAATTAATAGTTTTGTTTATTATTAATTCTTGCAATAACTTTCTAAGCCTCTTATTGACAATATTTTCAGGACTAAGGACATCATAGAGAACGACTGTGGAACCTGTGACAGCGACGTTTACGAAGAGAACGAGCAGTGCTCCATGCCTCCGTGTAAGAATTTTTTTTTTTTTTTAAAAAGTTTTTGACGGACCAGGGTCCATTTGTGGGGCCACTGATTACCCCAGTTTTGGTCTTCATGTGACCATCCCCATGGGTTTCAAATCCAGAGTGGATCTCTTGCCTGCACTCTTACTTGCGTGCAGTGATCCCGAGGGTCACATCTGGTGTGACACCTGCCTTTTCCACCAATAGAGGTGTATACTGAATAAGCATGTGTATGGCATGGCTGGCTGGGCTCCTCTCACATGCATCAGCCAGGATTAGAACTCCTGACGCAGTGGTGAGACGCTCAGGGATGCGTGACTAAGTCAAACGCGCTAACCAACTGAGCTATTCCGATGCTTGTTTTTATCATTTATTAGTGTTTCATTGCGAGTATCTCCGTCCTGGCAAATGTCAGGAATTTGACAGCGACGATACACGCTGCAGGCAAACCAGGAAACCAAATTCGTGTCAGAGGGATAAATGTTCGTCAATTTATGTTCAAGCGAAAAGATACCTCATGCCATCTTAATTGTTTCAACATAATTAAACATAACTCAATTATGCAATGTCTCCATCTGCTGTATGCAAAATGCCATCATACCCATAATGATCAAGCTGTGTTTTCGTTTACCCTTTTCAAGCCTTTCCGGTGGTCACCGACCTGTCGGAAGTCGATCCGTTGGAAGTCGATTGACAAAAATTATTAATTTTATTTATTTTTATGAACAATGGCTTTTTAGAGACCAATTTAAATTTTTACTTAATTTTGAAAATCCTAACCATATAATGTAATCCAAATTACTGAAAAAATTAAGCCTAACTTTAAACTTTAATCCCACAGGCGGCGGTGGAAACCCACCATGGTCGGAATGGAGTGAGTGTATTGTGGAATGTAGAGCCAACTACGGAATCAGGAGGAGGGTCCAATGTAACTCTACGGACTACATGGACTGCGCAGACAGTACGTATCCGTGCGCTGATTCCCCGTAGGGGGTGAGCCGCCCAGCTGGTAGGGAACGTCAACCCTATGTCCCGCTCCCTCCATTGTCAAACAAAATTTATTCCAGCAGAGGTTCCTCAACTCGGCATGCCATTGCCTCTTCCAAGGGGGCGCCCCCATTTATGGCCCAATCTTTCTTTCTTTCCATGCAGTTATTGGTGATTTTCATGTAAAAAAAATTCGGCTGCCTTAAGATTGGCACCCCGATCCTCCCTTAATTAGATAAGCACTTGATGGGTAATAAATTTGATATGTGCTTCGCTTCCCTCCTGATTATTGTAGTAACATTACTTTATCTCACATTACTTGATCAGGTAGACTTGTTATCGTCTTATTGCCGACTGTAAGTCGGTTGTGTGAGGCTGTTTTTGTCTGCATAGGTTGTACTGTTTCCTAGTGTCTAGCAGACATGTGCACTGCAGTCAACACGGGGTGTGCTATTTCCTAGTATGTATCAGATAAGTGCAGCATTTCAGGCAGCAATTAGCCTTACCAATCCTTTCATTTCAGATCCTACAATAATAGAATCCCAGGACTGTCTACTGGAGTGGGTACTTGAAAATTATACAAATGGGACTGGGTCATGGGACAATTTCGACTATGAAAAATATGCTACAGATTGCCGTCCGGAAAGTAAGTGATGCCGGTTTTTTTTCAAATGATTGTAAAGTCCATCCAGAGATCAGGTGTTAGGTGTCAAAAACAATAAAAAAAACCCTTGGTTTGAATGTTTTTATTTTATATTTTGTGGACAAAGGTCCACCGGTACCCTCTGTTTCGGACTCGAACTGGCTCTGTCCATGGGTTTCAAAGCCAGGATGGATCTGTCACTTGTGTGCTCACTCACTTGCACGCTATGATCCCTGAAGGCCTCTTCTGAATTTTTCAGTCGATTTTGCTTAACTTTTTAAAAAAAATTTATGTTGGGCCAGGGTCCATTTGTGGGGCCACTGATTAGCCCTGTTTTGGACTTCGTGTGTCCATTCCCATGGTTTTAAATCCAGGCTAGATCTCTTGCCTGCACTCTTACAAGCCTCATGCGATGATCCCGAGGGTCACATCTGGAGCGACATCCTGCATTTTCCACCAATAGAATTGGACACTGTACATGTGCATTTCCTTTTTCCTCAACTTTAATTTGAACTTTGTTCTCTCTCTGTCCTCAGGATGTACTGACTCTGCAGAGCTGAACAGAACTCTGATAGAATCTGAGGGACTGATAACCGTTACGGAGACGATCTCTGGTCAGGACTTATCCAGTGTGGTGGTCCCACCGGACTCCCCCGCTCCTGTGCCGATCCCAGTCAACCTGGATCCTAACGGTGCTGAAGTCGTGGTACGAATATGTTAGATTTTTTTTAAAAATTATTTGGATTACATTACCCGCTGCGCTATGAACACTTTGAAATCTGAATTGAAAAAAAACTTTTGCAGCAGATTAAGCATTTTATGCACAGCAAAATATGGTAGCCTTGGAGCGGTTGCAAGTCAATCCGTTGGAAGTCAATAAGAAAATCTTAACTTTATTTATATATGGGAACAGTTTGTCTTTTTCAGTGCTAAGTTCTATTTTGGTTTTAATTTTTTTCTTATCGCCACACTTTGATTTGTTTTAGTGGAATGTAATCTAAACGATAAAAGTAAAGCTCGTATACAACAAGTGCTAATTGCCCATTTACTGGATTCATACATCGTGTCTATTGCAGAGATTAAGACAAACAACTAGTTTTTATGGCCTCCATTTTGTTTTGGGACATTTCAAAGAATTGAACGCAGGAATTGCAAAAAAATTGTATATTAGTCTATTAAATGAAAATCGATAAGATAAAATGGTCCTTGTCGTGAAAAATGTTTTAACTATAATACAGGGCTGATGACAGCCCTGAAATTGGTGTTTATGTTGTCACACCATGTTGTCACGGAACTATAATTTTTGAATCTGTCGTTCATTTGACCTGCATTTGAACAATGATAATATCACCTATAATTTCACCCAGTTTTAAGGATTTTGTTTTGACTACTTTCAGATTGATTTCGACAATTACCTGGACTACTACATCCACGTGGACACACTGAACTTCTCGGTGATCATAGACGACGGTTTGTACACGGAAGACTTCGAGTATGACGTCATACTCGAATACTACGGCAGCGTCGGACAGTACAACATTGAGAACGACAACGTACGTGTAGTTTTTATGTCATTTCTGCGGAAAATCCTGGCCTCTCACCAGTTAACAACCGTAGGGTCTAACTACATTACAGATCCCACGCCTAGCTCCGGACTTCATGGTCACAAGACATTTTTGCCAGTTTTTGGCGTTTGCTTTTGTGTCTTTATTTAGTGATATGATGCATATATATTAAGAGTTACTGGAATCGATCAAGAATATCATTCACCATATTTTGGTCATAAAATCATCATGCTATTGTTTAGTCTATGGATCTGAGATTGACACCCATCAGAGGCTTTCGGACTGCACTCCTTCATGGCTCATTGGATCCAACATCCTCTTTGGTGGCGTCAATCTCAGATTCACCTCCTACAAATTGGATAAGTAATAAAATATCGCCTTGGGTCTTTGTTATATTTTATATTTTTTGCTTCATTGTTTGGATTGCGCTACCTGCCGCACTCCTATGGCAGACCACCTCCAAGAAAAGAAGAAATGTATTGTTTTATTTATCGGTTTACATTTGATTTTCAGTGTACGGCACTCTACATACCCCCAGACAACACGACAGGCACGGCCATCCCGCCCATGTACAGCGTCAGGTGCTACGAACTGTTCCAGCTTCACCCGAGCAGCTACGTCAAGAAGGTGACCTTCCGACTGCGCCAGAGCCCGGTGTACCCAGATTCCGCTGATGACTATGTGTCTTTCTCCTCCATCCACATCAACTACTGTCAAGAAGAAGGTACTTCACAGCTGACACTAAAATAATATCCATTGCTGAAATCACTCAGACCTCTCCTCTAAGCACTTGCTGGCACCAATTTTACACCTTGGTATGGTGAGGCTGTGATTTACTGAGATTTACCTAACATCTCCACTGAGAGCATTAGGAGTCGAACTCAGATCATTTGGTTCCAAGTGGTTCCTGCTCTCCATTTGGCCACCGTGGGATGACATATATCAATAGTCGGGTGCGATCAAAGTTAATGAAGTAAAAGCCCAGTTAGCAATAACAAGGTTACAACTTAGTGTAATTATGTATCTCATTCACACTCTCAGCTTATCGCATTTTTTTCCCAATTAAATAGTTTGCCCTGATGCCGAAAACATGGAGCGAGTGCGTTGTGGCGACGAAAGAGGTCAGTGTGACGATGATGAGGTGACGAGATGTGATAACTCAACCGGAGGTAGGGCTCAGGACTCATAGATCCATTTACAGTATAGTTGTCTTTCGAATAAAATCTGATAAGACTTTAGTAGTGTTTGGCCTGAAAAAAACTGCCATCAGTTTATTTCACTTTCCACTTTTATACTCCAATAAGAAGTAAACACCCTGTTCTTTACGTAATGAGGTCATAAAATAGAACGTTACATGACGCCATGACGCCAGGAACGGTGTTGTAACATTCGATAGGCACACTACAGAGGACTACACTATTGTATTGTGTTTAAGTAAAATATAATACATTATAAGATACTTTTTAGTAATACCATTACACTACAATATGTTACTTGTTACAAATAGTGTAACACAAGAGTAGTACTCTCTGTGAAAGTAACAATTTTTGCGAAGATGAATTAATTAATCTACTTGTGCAAGTCCTTGCGCCAGTTGAATTAGTCTAATTAGTCTGGTGTTACGTAAGTACAATGTCCTGAATGAAGCTAATAATCATAACGGTTCACATTTTCTGGATTTTACAGATATAATCTGTGTTCCCGGAGACACTGACTATTGCGAGAATGCTATTCGGTTCTGTAGGTGCATTAATGGTAAGTGATCAGAAGCAGTCAGTCATTTGCTTTGCGTGGGTATTACAGGGAGTAGCCAGTATAACAGCGCGTTTTCTAAGCCCTAAATAACACAACACTCGAAATAACAAAACACTATCTATGGCTTGTGTTGCAGGAACCTACAGGAATGCAACAGGTCACTGTGTACCAGGTTGTGCGCCAACAACTACTATGACAACTAGTCCCACAACTAGCCCAACAACGTCCCCAACCACCTCGCCAACCACCAGCCCAACAACGTCCCCAACTACCTCGCCGACCACCAGCCCAACAACGTCCCCAACCACCACGCCGACCACCAGCCCAACAACATCTGCAACCACCTCGCCGACCACCAGCCCAACAACGTCCCCAACCACCTCACCAACTACCAGCCCAACTACTAGCCCAAAAGGATCAGGTAATTTTCTATTCATTTCCTACACTTGCATCAGACAGTAAAGAGTTAGTCTTCAAACTGGTAGGTCGTGGTTCGAATCCCGGCATGGTAAAAGCCACCAAAGACATCTGCCTCACCATACCAATTTAAACGCACCAAAATTAGCGTGCGTTTAGTTTATTATAGTCGTTAGGCGATATTTTCTAATATTTCAAGTTTATAAAAAAATGTTTTTGTGCTAAATTTTAGAGCTGGAATGCGAAGACTTCATCCAACCTTGCCATGCGGTTAGCAGGAGACTGTTGTCCGGTACCCAATACATAGACTCAACCAAGGCCGGTGTAACGTGCACCATCCAGGAAACGGTGGACTACGTCGAGTGCTCCGGTATATGTGGAAGTGGTATGACTGCCAGACTCTTGTAAGTACACGCACACACACGCGCACGCACTTATTGTCTTCAGAATGGTGATCGACTGTAAAGAATTCTATTCATTGCCTGAATCGTTGCACGGCGATTTACTGTATAAATCATAACGTCCTAAGTTTATAAAAAGTGTTTGTTGAATTGCAGGCTGGACGTGGATGGTCTGAGAACACTGAACACTCTGGTTGATATTGGTGATGATAGTGAAACATGCCACAGCTGTGGAGGTATCTATCTATCTATCTATCTATCTATCTATCTATCTATCTATCTATCTGTCTGTCTGTCTGTCTGTCTGTCTGTCTGTCTATCTATCTATCTATCTACAGCAAAAAAACTTCCATTTGTAAGCAATCTGGAATCTAAGGAACAAAGTTTTTTTTAATATATTCCAAATCATAAAATTCCTATCAAGTTTGGAACAATAACACATCAAAAGCACTGCGTGGAGTTCTTTTGTTTCTTCTGTTGTTCTACACGTTTCAAAAATAT
The DNA here is from genome assembly GCA_038406195.1 of Haplosyllis anthogorgicola. Lineage (NCBI taxonomy): Eukaryota > Metazoa > Annelida > Polychaeta > Phyllodocida > Syllidae > Haplosyllis > Haplosyllis anthogorgicola. The sequence continues at coordinate 6,689 of JBCAUI010545669.1, forward strand.
TAAGAATTTCATGATTGGTGATTGGTATTAAATTTGTGCGTGTTAAAATCCTTCCAGTGCAATGTAAACTAAAAAAGCCTTAGTTTGATCAAAATGAAAACGTACTGATGTTTGCTTTGTAATGCTTCAGGTACGAGACAGACGATGGACGTTGCGGCTTATTGTCCCGGCTACGGAGCGACGGTCGCCAAGCTTGCTACGTACACGAACTGCATGTGTAAATGCAGAGGTGGGTGGTGCAAGGTTTTCTATTGCAATGAAAGTGGAAATTAGTTGTGACGAAAAAAAAGGAAAACACAACAACAAATTTATATGAACATGGATGCAAGAAGTAAAAAATTTAGATACTCCTGTCTTATTATCTTTCCATTCGAGACGAAAATGGCAAATTACAACTTAACTAAAACAAAAAAATATGTATGTTTTCTGGCCCATGGAGCCCAAGAGTTAGCTCTACTCCGGTCTGAGAAAGGATCTGGTTGTGTCAGGTTGTGTATTTATGGTAACAACTGCTGACAGACTAAACGGAGAGTCTTTTTAGCACAGGCGGTTCCATGTAATCCGTACACATTTACAGAAATCCTAATTAAAACTTGTATCTCCGTTGCAGACGATAGGTTGACAGGACGGGAGTACTCGGACGTGTGTGTGGATAGAATCATTGAGTACAGCACCAGGCTGGAGGGCTGGTACACTCTGGAGGCAACAGAACCCTACAGTACAAACAACGATGGACTGCTGTCATCAGCAGAGTGAGTGTTTTCTTCTTTTTAATTTTTGTGGATCGGGGTCCATATTATGGGGCCACTGGCACCCTCGGACTTAAGAGTTTCAAAGCCATGCTGGAACTGTCCCAAGCACGCTTCATCACTTGCTGACAATTTTCCAAAAATTCAAGCTAGAAAAAGTTGTTATGTCGAAAGTAATGTCATGCGTCAGTAGAATGGAGTCACAATGTTAACGACGTCATGGCAACGGGGCAATTTCTTGATAATACTTCTTGTCGTACTAAAGTAGAAAGTGGTATGAGCCTCTTATTCAGAATGGTCCGTTTTTCATCGAAAGACCACACAGCCTGTCGAATGTAATTATAAATATTTCACTTACATTTAGACTGGCTCTGGATGGATCAGATGTGTTCCTGAATGCTGCACAGCAGAACCCGAGCGCGAGAGTTCACTACCGACCACAAACACAGGGACCTGGGTACATCTACACGTACAACATCACGCTGGAAGACAACCTCGGGCACAACTACGAGATGGTCGGGAACCTGACGTTCTCTATCCGGAAGGCGACGAACGTGACGGTGAACGTGATGAGGGGCGACGGCACGGTGGTGGAACTTGTGGAGCTCTACAGCGCAGTAGTTGACGTACGTACTGAAATACAGTCTATTACAATGCAGTCTCTCACCCAAAAGTACAGTCTCTCTCAAAAATACAGGCTCTCGCACAAAAGTAAAGTCTCTCACACAAAAGTACAGTCTCTTACTCAAATATAGTTCCTCACTCAAAAAATACAGTCTCTTACTCAAAAATACTCAACATACAGTCTTGCACTCAAAAATACTCAACATACAGTCTCGCACTCAAAAATACTCAACATACAGTCTCTCACTCAAAAATAGTCCCGCAGCTGTGGTGCTGTAGCATGGCTTAACCAGTTCCCGGCTGATCACTGAAATCGCGGCCTCAGTTAGTACTTGGATGGGTGACCACCCAGCAGTATACGGTGCTTGTCCAAGGAAAACTGAGCATGCCTGGAATCTAAAATGTACTGTGTAAAGTGTGCTCCTGAATCGTTACACACTGGTCCCGTGATAAGTGACTGTAAAGGTTGCCACCAAAAAATATGGTTCCTACACAAAATGTAGTCTCGCGCCAGAGGGCGCACTGTGAACAGTGTCAATTCCAGAGACAGTTGGGAAGAAGGAATCCAACTGCTATGATGGGTTGACATACTAAACCAATAGACAAGCATATTTAATGAGTAACTCTGCTTTTGCCTTTGATAAAGTTTGTAGATATCTGTTTAATCTAGGTTTTGAGTTCCTTGTCACATTACTTACTTTTTGTAAATTTGTGCAGACATCTAGATTTATCCAGAGCAAACTGAGACACAAATGTAAAATCATAATATTTTGTTACAGGCGAACGGCTTGGACGAACACGTCATAGAGGTCTTCGAGCTGCCCGACCCGAGCGTCGTGGAACACATCACGCAGATCTCCATCCACATGCTCGGCTCAGGCCCCAACGACGAGGTGCCTCCCCGACTGTCCGATGTGACGACCATCATCAAGGACTGTGGAGGTAAGAATCCCTCGCTTAGTCACTTTAACAGGCATCATGTGCATAACCATGTAGAGCTAGTTCCAATTTTACACCTCAGTATGGTGAGGCTGTGTCTATTACAAAAATAGAAATATGGCTGCCACCAGTACCTTGTTGTTGTGTGCACAAGCGGTCAAGGATTTCTGAAGGGGTTTACTGCAGGAGTTGCACAGTGAAGGGCTGTGGCTGAAATGAGCTGGCTCGCCCGCGGGGGTTCTCTAGTCATTGGTAAATTTAGGACTACATGAAAGTATGGAATGAATGTTTTTTGTTCCCGAAATAAATCGCAATCCTGAACCCGAATTTACTACCACAGCATTCGTGGCGTTACAAGAAGAAAAGGTGACCTTTGATGATAAAACTGCATCTTTTCCTTTGTAGATGTGTGCATCGACTACACGTGCCCAGCACCATAATCGAACACGGACCAGGACCCGAAACAACGACTCGAAACCGAAAATCGAACAAACCCAAAAACCGGACGGACCTAAAACGGCATGAACGACCAACCAACCACGGCCAACCGACAATGAATTGCAGAATCATTAGTTGTAGTAGAAACTGTACAATCTAAACAATAGTAACAAGGCTTTTCTAAATTCCATATAAATTGTGCAACTGTAACTGAATTGGCATGTATTAAGAAGTTTGTTTTATTAATTAATAAATGCCTTTAGGACGTAGCACAGCAGCAAAGAATGGTGTGTTTGTTTTTCTTACATTTGAAGCGAGTTTTTTTATTTGCTGGATTAAATTACATTGAAAAAATATCGAAAATATCGGGAAATACGAATTAACTAACATAACTTCTAATTGATTCATGTGATAAAAGAGCCCAGCCAGCCATGCTAACCAAGTTGGCAGATGTCGCACCCGGAGGTGACTCAATACAACCCTGGCTTTAAAACACACGTAAAGAGCCACTTAAGTCCAAAACAGGGGTACCAGTGGTCTCATAAATGGTTGCGCACTGGCCCCAGATTAGGGACTGCATTACTCTTTAAAATTAATCGTTAAATATACGTTCCAAAGTTTAAAGCAAAGAGGTGAATCATATGGTCATAGCTCCGGGCCACATGCAGAGATTTTTTTACTCATTTCTTGTTGTAAGTTAAACGAAACTAGAATTTAAATTACATTCTGATACAACAGAATCACTTTATTTTAATAACAATGAGAAATTACAGGGAGAACAATTTTAGAAAATCTAGTGTGTAAATCGTTAAAGAACTTTCCACAGTGTATACCCCTATTGATGGGAAAGGTAGGCGTAGCACCAGATGTAGCCTTTGAGATTACCGCACACAAGCATGTGAGAGTGCAAGTGCGACAACCCATTTACCCCTAATCCAGATGTATCCACTCTTATAACATGGACCCTGTCCTGTCCTTCAATACACTAGTTGGCAATCCCATATCACTCAGTGTTCGATATAAAACCCCCGCAGACCTGGCACAAGTACTGCAGGCATCTTTTAGCAAGCCCATTAAATCGCACTGTTACCACTTGTGTATCCTGTTTACACTGTAACTGCAAGTGTCCCATATCTCTCTCTGCTGTCAACAGTACTGAGATCATGC
>JBCAUI010545680.1:0-10605 GCA_038406195.1 Haplosyllis anthogorgicola
TTTGACAAGTATAAACACTGACTCATAACCGTATGAGAGAAGTAAAGCTTCCGACGTAAGACCCTCATTGATGATCCATACATAAGGAGCCAGCGAGGAAGTGCAGTTAGCCCCAGTAAAGTATAAGACTGACGAGCAGCAGGTCTGCTTTAATACCCCGTACAGAAAGTGGACACGGGACTCGTCAACCTCATAACTTTGATGTACCACGTGAGGCATTTACATTTAGTGTGTTGCCTTACAATTTTTAACAAAAACATTCTTGTATAAGAAATATGAATAAAAACGTAACAAATCATCACATTTTTTATTTTTACAATGATGTATCAGTGTTATACAATTAGCGTCATAAAATCTAGCTTAATTTTAAACTTAAAACAGGTGAGATACATTACTAACCGGTTGAACATCAGAGGTTCAAGTACATGATGTTTGTAATCTCAGTCCGGATTATTATGCCGGAGTGGAGTTCTGAGATTTACAATGTGTTGCCACATAGTTCAGATAACTCAATACTCTGGTTCTCCAGAGGGTTCGATTGCACAGCATTGTTTATGTCTTCTCAGTTGTTCAGCGTGTTTGAATTCCTCGCTGCATTTGGAACACTTGTAGTACAGTCTGGTGTGCGTACGTTTGTGCACTCTTAGATTGCAAACACTGCACGTGGTGTAGGTGCAATATTCACAAGCCCACTTCACTCTGCTGTGTGTGAGAAGGTGGCGATTAAGACAGCTACCGCGTTTTTTAGTTTTGCAACATCCCGGGTAGTGGAATTCAAAAAAGTGACATTTTCTATGTTTTAGCTTGTGTTGGTGCAGCTCACTTTCAAAGTAGTACTCATTGGAACACTTGTCGCACTTGTACTGCTTCTTCATGTGTTTGTACATGTGTCTCTTTAGACTACTAGGAGTTTGATAAGTATTTCCACATTCCAAGCACTTTACATTTTGTACACAGTTATGTAATGTTTATTTAGTGCTTTCCTTGATGGACATTTTTCGCTGCATAGATCACACCTTATAAACGGTTTGCTGAGACATTTCACAAGGCCTTTTGTTACCACCGTGACGTGCCCGATGACTCGACCTGGTTGATCCGGCTTCTCTGGTTTGACTTTTGTCCTGGAATGAGTGTTAAAGCCAGGTTGATCATGTTCTAACCATCTTGCGTGCTGTCATTTATTATCAGTAGGGGTGCCAACGGCTGCAGTCGGTACTACCTTTGTCAGTTTGCTAGTTGGCACAGATGGAATGGGTGCTTCTCGAGCTGCAGTGGTGCTTTGTTGGCGGTGTTTAGGAGCAGTGGCTGCCGACAATGGTTGAGTTAGTGCTGTTGCACCTTTCAATCGTGTACAGTACTTATGTTTGGCAAAGTCTCTCGGAGCTGGTGTTTGAGTGTTGTCTATGAGTTTTGTTGAGCTTGCTTGTGTAGAATTTGACACATCTGAGAGATAACTGGGATCAGTGTCTTTATCCTCGAATGGCTCTGTACTGTACTCAATCTGGTGCCATAACCATGCTGCAGACGGTTTGGGCTTAATGGTTTCACTTTGGATTGGTCGAGGCTTGTTAGTTTGTGAGCATAGTCATCTTTAGGGTGACCTCCTGCAATTTGCAGGCCTATCAGAAAATTTACTGTTTCGATCTCGGCCCAAGTGCTACGAACATGTTTTTTCCTGCATACGCTAGAAAGACGCTTTTTAATTCACACTAAATTATCTGTAATAAGATGCCATGTATCTCCATGTTGCATTACAAATAATGGTGTTAGGAGTAGCATCACCTTTCCATCACAAATTATTTTTGAGATAACATGTAGGACTTCCTGTCCTTTCGAGCGTTAGGGTACAGCACCCAACGGGTCATAAATCCAATGTATTTTTTGTATTCAAATGGCTTGCAAAAATGCGATTCAACCGTTCACCGTTCAGTGTTCTGTATAATATAATTTGTATCAATTGTGTACACAAGGGCAAAAAGGAAACTGCCGTAAGGCACCTTGTTAAACTTCTGTAGAGTTTTTTGGAAGCTTCTAAAGTTCCCATGTTAAAGTTCTGACACGAATTTTGTGTACTTGTCCCAGACTATTTCAACAGAATAGCAATAAAGAAATGTGAAACTCAATGACATTTTTGAATTCTAAAGGCGCCTTGGTAGTAGTAACGCTGCTGCTGTGTTCCACTCTGCCCAGTGTTAACCGTTTAGTGCATGTCGGTACAATGTTGCGGACCCTCTCTGCCTGCTGTCAGCAGGTGTGTGTATTATATACCTGCAACCTGCCGGGTATTCTAGCGGGGTGTACGTGGTAGCAGTCTTGAAAAGTGGCAATTCGAATATCTCTCCATGAATAAATAAGATTAATCATTATTGCAGATTTGTACCAAGCAGTAGAGGATGGATCCATCACTATTGCCGGACTAGACGTGATAAGAGATTCCGTCAATGTACCAGGGATTATTCCCTTTTGTTGTGTGACTATGATGAATACGAATGGCGGCTATTTCATTTCAGCTAAGTTCTACATTTCAGGATGTTCTGTTCTCGAGACCCGCGGTTACCGAGGAGCGATGATCGCTCATTGTGACGACAGTGAGGCTCCACGAGTCACGGCTCCTGCGACAATTCTTCTGGCTCTTGTCCTGACTCAGTTCCTTTTGTTCTGAGCTTCACGCAAACGTCTTGTCTGTCTCTTCCTCCACCGCCTGCTCTGTCCCCTTACTTCATCTGTCTGTCTGTCTGTCTGTCTCTCTCTCTCCCTTTCTCTCCCTGTCTCTCTCTCTATCTCTGAACTTCCAAGTACTTCGTGTTTAATGGCACAAAGAGAACTGATTATGGAAAATAATGGGATACATAAGAATACTGATTGACAAATACCTAAAAAAAATCACAATGTGACATACAATTTATAAATCAATTCCAAAATGACATATTTCAATTTAGAAGTGTATTTAATTTTTCTCCGCAATGTAGGGATACATGTGATGAAATGTGTGAGCTACATGAAGGCAACTGATCAGTTCTACATTGCGCACTATGATGTACAGAGCTGTGGTACTTTTTTCAAGTTTTTGTTGGTCCATTTGTGGGGCCACTGGTTACCCCTATTTTGGACTTCGTGTGACTGTCCTCATGGGTTTTCAATCCAGGGTGGATCTCTCTCCTACACTCTTTCTTGCTTGCATGCGGTGATCCCGAGGGTCAAGTCTGGTGCGACACCTGCCTTTTCCACCAATAAGGGTGCACACTATACATGTGCATACAGCTGTGGTACTTTCATTACACGAATTTGATGTGTTTAAGTTTAAGTTTAAGTGTAAGCCAAAGTGTGAGGACACATCTTTGCAGTGATATGATTTAAAACACAGCAGAATTCAATTGTGATTTACATTATTTGTTTTCACCAATTGATACAAAGAAAACAATTGTTGTTTAAAAAGCTCGTTTAAAGAAATTAGGCTTTTTTGTATATCGTAAAGAATTCTATCCAATTTTTCGAACACTGAAACGTTTTTTAGGGTCATTGTATCCAAATATCTTTAAAATATGAAAATGTTTTGAAAGACACCTGGTGATAAATCTTAAATTACATCATGACTATTCTTCCGGAACTAGAGAAATTCTAAGCCACTTCGCGAACTTGGATGCATTGAAAAGTTGACTCCAAAACAAAAACAGTAATTGTTCAGCAGAATAAATGACACAGTTTATTGTTATTTACATCATCTTAAACAACATCTACAACAATATTGAACAAATAAATTATTGCGCAAAGAAAAATATGAACATTCCTATATCAAAACAAATAAAAACAAAGTACCCAGCAAACGCATTTGTCTGTTTTTACGAAAATGCTCTTAGTTTTTACCGGGACAAGTGCAGATCATTAGATAACTATCAAAAGTATAAGACCCCCAACAATTGAATTTCAAACCTTTATGGTTATAAAAATGAGATTTCAATTTTACAACCTGCATCTTTAGAGAAGCTATATTTGCTTAAATTTTGCATTGCAGGAAATTAAAACCATACACATATTGAAGGTGTGCTTTTCTATCAAAAAATCTCAATAAATCTTAACGGGAAAAACGTTCAGTTTGCCGTACGGTGCAGCGTTGACTGGACAGTAATCTTGTATTCACCTAATAGTGGGAGTAGAAACTTCCTTCCATGACGATTTTTTTCAAAGTACACATCAAATCAAATATATAAGTCAAATCAACAAAATATATACATCGAATAAGAACACAGAAATATAAGAATAATGTGACTATTCATACACTCAGTGAGCTTCGTCAGCGTAGATCACTTATGTAATGTATTAGGGCACGTCAAGTGCTGCCTACGCATCATGGTGGACGTCAGCAAAACTAATTTTCTCGGTCAATTCAGCAAAATTCAAGCTTGTAACTGAATTGCATTACTCTCAAGCCTAAGGTTCCTTGATAGCATAGCTTACTATACTTATCTTGCATCATGTGAATATAATTCTGATTTCTAACTGTCAGATCAAATGAAAATCTCAAATTAAGAATTATTAGTTGTCTAAAGGCTATGATTGTGCATTGTGAAAGTTAATTTATTTCAAAACTTAAAGCTGACATTTGTTAGACACTTTCTACACAGATAACATTATTAGCGTATGGTACAAGTACAATTGACTATTGGACTATTATTACGTAAATACTTGCTTAATAATTGTTTAAATATCAGTTCGCAGGATGGCTGGCTCTTCATAACAATGAGTTAGGAGCCCAATCCCTAATCATCACAAACTGTAAGTACACGAAATATACAACCGTGCAAGTGTCTATCACAAAATAATACTCTTCAACATCACTTCAGTCACAACCATCAAATACAATACCCGGCTGCAACGACAATGGCTTTTGTTAGCCTCGTTCATACTATTAGTATGGACGGGGATTCTGCAACGATGGAGATCTAGAATTGACAGATTTTATACCATGGTTTGAAACTAGAGGGCGCTGGACACCATCCCCCCCTCCCCCCTGGAATAGGGAAAATGCAGTTTTGGACTCAGTGTGCAAAGTTGGGAGAAAGTACTGGGACCTCACCACCCCCACCCCCTCCCCCCTCCCACCTGAACAAGTTGTCTCTCTCGTTTATCTCCTTCGCCGATATCAACTGAGAAATTTTCTTCATATGACTGTCAATAAAAGCTCTTAAAATTTATTGCATTTTTATGACAATAGTATTCCATGCTGTATGTTTCATTTGTACAATACAACCTACTGATACCAAAGTGAATGGCATGTTCTCGTAAGTGGGTAATAAACAGCGAAATTGCATTTTGGTTTAAAAATGATGAAAAATAGACCAAATATTTATTCCACTTTTTTGTCAATTAAAAGTATTTGACTTGAATGGTCAGGCCACCTTATTCAAATAATCATTTACATTGTAATTTTATATTTTCTGTTATATTATGTAGATGCATTTAGTACAATTCCTATTTCCAAGCACAACTCAGCCAACTCCAACTCCAGCTCCTGAAATTCCTATCAGTTTTGGAACAATAGCACATCAAAAGCACAGTATGCATTTGTTTTGTCCTTCTTTTGTTCTCTACGTTTCGAATTTGATAGTAATTTCAGGAGCTAGTAAGAGACATTTCACAAGTCGTTGCAACCATAACCAAACCGCCCCCCTCCCCTCTCAACATCGAATACGATGTTTGACACACCCCGTGCCAAATCAAACCTCAGTCCACTTTACCCATTACACCATTCTCCTCCTTCTTCTCATCCTTATCGTAGATCTTGAAGAGGGGCGCCTCCCCCTCGTAGCCCTTGCCCGAGGGGTTGGGGTACATCTGGCGGACGAGTTTGACGACACAGCCGGGGATGATCTCCCGCACGTACTTGTTTCCAGCCCACACGTGCTTCCCCTTCTTACCGTCGTTCCCGTCCAGCGCTTCCCGCTTCTTCAGCAGGTACGCCGGGTGCTTGAAGCAACCTTTGCTGGCAAGGCCCTTCACGTATTTGAAATACCTGAAATGTAGAAATGTATTGCTTACTAGATTTAAATAATAAATAAACAAGCGAACAAAAAAGTTGAAGTTATGCGCTGCACGTAATCGGTATACAGAAATAGTTTTGGAAACGAAGAGAACAAAGAAATTTCACGCTGTGCTTTTGATGAGCTATTCTTCTCATACGAATTCCGTGTACTGATATGGTAGACGTCAGAAAGACTCCGATCATGAATTTTCTATCAATTTCATGCAAACACAGTTCCACGCTGAGAAATTATTCTCTCTGAAATTCAATTGTTGTTAAACTTTAAACATTTGACAGTAATCATCAGGAAACGAGGTATAGCTTGTATTTATTGCCCATCAGGTGCTGCCAGGGGCAACACAAAATTCCAATGCTTTTAAAATCGCCTTTTGTACACTTTGTAACCTACTGGTCGTGTTCTGTAATGATCTGTCAAACTTAAAAAAATTGGTCGGTAATTATATGTGAAATCTGACAATAAAACAAAATCAATCATCTTTTTCGAAGTAACCTAAAAACATTTTTTATATTCAGTGAAAATGAGTCATGCAGAAGTGCAATGGAGGACCTCCTACTTTCCAGTGACAAAAAATTGAACAGGGAAAGAGGCGCTGTGAAATGCTCCTCCATCATGAAGGTCTGGAGTTCCCTGTCAGGTACGCTACGTTTTAGAGCAGTAGAACTTTAGAGAAATGCCGGTTAAAAATAAACCACTTTCTCCTGACGTAAACATATAATGTAGATGGTAAAAATGCTTTTAGAAACTCAGATTCGCCTCTGACCCACAACTTGGATATGTGGATATTTTGTTAAATTTGATTCAGGAAAGTTTCTCGATCTTTTCTCCTCAGAACAGCTCGGATCAGCTATCATTTTACCTAATAATAGTTCCAGGAGGTGCTGCCACTTCAACACCACTACAGGCTTTGCTATGTATAGTTGCAATCATTTCGTTACAAACCTTTCCTATTTACTCAACTGGCCAATTGATTCTGTAAGCTCTCCTGGTCCTTTCACCAAGGTTTTGCATTCAGTGCACAGAAATCGCATCATTTTGGAAATGAAGAGAACAAAGCAGAGAAGTTCACGCTGAGAATTTCACGCTGTGCTATTGATGCGCTATTGTTAAACTTCTGATACGAGTTCAGTGTACTGGTGACTTACGATTAAGCCAGTTGGTTAGGTTAATCTGCAATGAACTCACATGTCTTTTCTGATGAGAGGACAGCCCTGTGTCTGGGAATTTGTGGATGTAAGTTTGTGTATGTGCGCATGCAAGTAAAGCATAACCTCACCTGTCTTTCCTGATGATGTTGTTGCCGTCCATGGGAGGACAGCCCTGTCCGAGCCAGTTCGGCCTGAGCGTGGCGACACACGGAAACCAGAAGCAGTGTGCGCATGCGTCGTCGTCAACCACGAAGTCCTCGTACTCCAGGTTCTTGATGTCCACCAACTCGATGAATTTGTTGATCTCAAAGTTCTCGTCGCCTGGGTAGGTAGGAAGAATAAGAATTTAAACGAAACATCTCATTTTGCAAAAGAACCAACTTTAACTCGAAAATTATAATTTTTTGTTTGAATGGCACTACTAGCCAAAATAAATAGTATAACATGTGCTATGAATGGTTGGATAAATTTAGAGAAAAGAAAAAGTCTATTGAAATGTTCTCTCTTCACCCGAAACCAATGTATTGGAAAAGCAGTAGAGGATTCTGTTCAGCAGGAAATGAATTGTTCTTTTTGTCATTTTAACTTTAAAATCTCGTTTTTTTGTTACCACACTATTACGTTACACAAAAATCGTATCATTTTGGAAAAGAAAAGAAAAAAGGAGAGAACGAAAGAATTTCACGCTGTGCTTTTGATGCGCTATTGTTAAACTTCTTATACGAATTCCGTGTACTGGTAATCAAGTAAAATAATCTTGGGCATGTCGTTTTTTCCCCTATTGACATTGTTTTCATGCAAAATCAAGGATAACGCAGAATTTATATTCTCTGTGAGGTTACGCCAAAAAATTTCCTAACCCCAATCGACTTTGGGGATTTTTTCTATGCTAAAATCGCTAGGCCTCTTGCAGCTCGTTTTCATAAACTTTTAACACATGTGCAGTTATTTATGTTGTTGCGTTGAGTGGCGTTAAGTGTTGTGTGCAGTTATCACCTAACGCGGATCTGATAGCGTTGGGGAATAACTGCACATAACGCTACTCTAATACTACTCTTAAAGCATCTATTTCTTGGAACTTAACGCATGTTGTTGCGTTAAGGGATGCGTGTTAAGTTTATGAAAATGAGCTGAACATGTTAAATAGAGTTGTACGTAAAAAAATGGTCACCTTCGCTGGAGGCGGGCGTGCTCTCGCGGCTCGGGCTCGTGGGTTTGGGCTTCACCTCCAGCTTGGTGTTGAGGTAACCGTTTATCGGCAGCGTGATCTCCTCCTGCTCCAGGATGTCCAGACTCCAGCCCTGGTGCGCGAAGAACACCTACAGAATGAACAATTTAAGATCAGAGCATGGCACCGCCAGCAGAAACAGAGCATGGCACTGCCAGCAGAAACAGAGGGTACCAGTGGCCCCACAAAATGGATCTCCTCCTGCTCCAGGATGTCCAGACTCCAGCCCTGGTGTGCGAAGAACACCTGCTGAATAAAGAAGTTACGATTGTTTTGTGAGAACTGTAGCTGGCTGCATGCTAAAACCCATATACAGTGTACAATTTCCTCCTGTTCAAGGATATCCAGACTCCAGCCCTGATGCGAGAAGCACACCTGCAGAATAAAGATGGCGAGATTACACCTGTGATAAATGTGTGAAAAGTGTAGTCGGATGCTTGCTAACACTCATACACAATGTGCTATCTCCTCCTGCTCCAGGATATCCAAACTCCAGCCCTGATGCGTGAAGAACACCTGCAGAATAAATGTCACAAGATAAGTATGTGAGAAGTGTGGCCTGCTGCCTGCTAACACCCATATACAGTATATAATCTCCTCTTGCTCTAGGATGTCCATACTCCAGCCCTGGTGCGCGAAGAACACCTGCAGAGTAAAGAAGATACTATTAGAGCATGAAAATACCAGCAGAAATAGAGGGTACCAGTGGCCCCACAGAATTGACCTCCTCCTGCTTTAGGATGTCCAGACTCCAGCTCTGGTGCAAGCAGGATATCCATCATTCATTTAAACCCATTCTCGGTTAGATTTATCCCAAGTCTGAAAGACAGGGTGCCAGTGGCCCGATAAAATGGACCCCGCTTCAACAAAATAAAATGTCTTTCAAGAGATGAGACCGAAAACCCCAACGTTTACTCTTTTGCACTATGCCAGTAAATGATGATTCAGAGAACACAGACACCACGAGTTAAGTGAGTGCATAGACATTCATTACATGTTTTTTCATGTTAGCGAGTTTTTCCAGGTGAAATATAATTGCATATAGACGAGAAGCAGTGTTCGGTTCAGTGTCCGATGCATCGTCCATTTCGCTTTAATCAATGCAACTCTTGAAAGTTATTTAATTTTTCGACAATAGAACTCGATGCTGAGTCTTTCCCAGAAAAATGAAGAACCGAGATGATGAAATTGTTATCAGGTGTGGAACAACAGCACATCAGTAGGACAGCATGGAATTCTCTTCTGAGCTCTCTTTCATTCTACATGTTTTTAAATCGATGAGGGAATTTCGGGAATTGATGCAAAGACCAGACCAGAACAAAAGAGAAAGCGAAAGAATTTCATGCTGTGCCTTTGATGTGCTATTGCTCCAAAACTAATAGAAATTTCAGGAACTGATTTCACCTTTCACCCCCAACTTTGTTTTTGTTATTTTACTGGCAAAATCCATCACAAATATTTTGAAAAAAACATTTGTCATTATGAATGACTGTAAAAAAGAGTCCTGATCACACAACTGAACTGAGCCGAAAAACGTAATTACTTCATAAAACAAGAATGCCTTCCAATCAAATGCCGAACCGACCACTTCGCAAATAGTCATTAAACCTGCAAATAACCACTAAAATGCAAATCGTTATTAAAACATTAAAAAATTACAAAACTCTAGAAATTTGACATTCAAATGACCTTGACCTTTAAATGAAGTTGACTTGTATTTTGACCTTGCCCCATTTACTTGTCTCAAACATCATAACATGTGATAATAGAAGACAACACTAAATGTTTGACTCTTTATTGCTGTGACCTTGAACTTGACCCAATGACCTTGATATTCAATTTTGACCTAGATAATATGAAGATGTACCACCATGCCAACAATGAAGTCAAGTGGTTCATAAGCTATAGCCCAGACAGACACACACACACACACAGACACACATACACACAAACACACACACAGACACGACTGAAAACATAACCTTCCCACATATGCGGGCTGTAATAAACAAGCCTCATAATGTCGTGGTTAAGGTGAATCGTACACTGATTGAGCTTTGTCTAATATTCAGAGATTTAAGTTTGTACATATTTCATAATTTGTTTGTTGATATATTTACCTGTCAGTAAGATTACCTTGTCCATGATATTGTCAAAATACACCCCTTTTTTCTACAATTACTAAATCTAG
>JBCAUI010545691.1:0-40546 GCA_038406195.1 Haplosyllis anthogorgicola
CTTGAATTTTCCAAAAATTACCTCAAAACTGTAACTTTAATTGTTACCTGTGTCAGGGTTTTCACTGACTGGGACCTAATTTGGTGCCAGACAGGAGGCAAATGTGGTCTTCTGTGGTGTTGGCCATGAGATGATTCCAAGGTATAGATACCTCTAGATTTATGTGATCGAAGATTCACAAACTTCAATTTTTGCATGGAGATGAGGGGGCACTGCCCCCTATGATCCCCATTAATCCCTATTTAGGGGGCAGGGTGCAAAAAAAATGGTGAATTTTTTAAAATTCCAGCACCTTTACAATTTGCATAAAAATGCATTTTTACACTAAAATCACCTTTGGGGGGCCTCCAGAGGCTTCCAAGGTCCCAGGGGTATCTAATTGAGCCAGGGGAGCACAGCACTCCCCTAGGTACTGAAAGGGTTAAATCATTTATATTGTTGATCAATTTTCGTAAAAGCAAAGCAATGTCTGTTGACAATAAACATGAACAGACATACGAAATGATTCTATGTGTAGCTTGTCGTCTCCATTTTGGTTGTTACGTTACAACAATAGTAATTAGATGTCATCTTCTTTCCACTTTAAACATTGTGGGACTTCCGCTATGCACCGTGAATTTGAATACGCCTGTTGTGTCATTACAAATCTGATAGTGTACACCCTGATCACCTCCCACGCTACCAAAACAACCACTCTCTCACCATAGGGTTACGGCTAACTGGAGGTGTTAGCTACAATACTAGCCAATAACAAGTCAAATAACTACATAATTGAAGACCAGTTGGAGGGTAGCTATTGGCAACTGTAAGTTGGTTAAATGAGGCTTTTCCACAAACATTGCCGCAGCGTGAACCTTCATTGGTTACCTTCAGACTCCCTTAGCCTGGCCGCCAACGCCTTGATCTTATCTTGATAAAATAACAAAATGATTTCATACAGTTTAACGTGAGTCCAGTTACATGAAATGTTTCGACTTTTCGACGTTAGCCCCTGAATCAGTGTAATTGAATAAAACAAATTGAGTAAAACAGATTCGGACGTTGCGTGTCGGTAGAAATTACATGAAGATGATGGAAGGCATTGCTTCAATCAGGGGACTGCGGGTTTACTAGAGTAAACATGGATCACTGGAAAATTGTGTAACATAGAAGTTTAAAGCACTGACTTTAAAACATTGTGTTGCAAAAGGGAACTAGTTGTGAGGAAATACCATTGGGCGAGGGATATTGGGGGGGGGGGTAGGAATACTGCGATAAGCCAAAATGAGAAGGCGGTAATGTAAAGCAAATATACAAACGCAAGACTTTTGGTTTGTACGTGTCAATTCGATAGATATGAAGTCTGAAAGCTGCATCTGTCTATTTCTACACTTGGCTTGGAAGAAATTTACTTAAATTTAGGACTAGAATACAAGTGAACACTAATCTTCCAAATACCACAGCACGACTTTCTACTGGTTCTAAATTAAATAACAAATCGAGGGTCTGGGTAGATTCAGATGATGAAGGACCACTAAATGAGTAATCATTCACTCAGACCCGATATATTGACACTGTCTGACCTGTATATGTATATAAACCAGCACTAATCCGCGCTAATCTCTCAGTAAATAGAATAAGTGATGTCTCGTCCAATCTATAACTCAGCTCTGTGATGCATTACTAAACAACAGACATGTTGGACATGTCTAATTCAGCAAATGAATGATTAGTAATATTTTTTAGGTTTTTATAAAAGCTTAAATGTCACCATTTCTGGACAAGTGATACCAATCAGTGCCACTATTTTAATAGCTTTTATTAATAGACCTTTATCAACAGACCTGCCGCTCATACCCTACCAGAGCATACTGCTGAAAGGGAGATCCAGGATAGCTCCCTGACAGCTGCTAGACAGATGGGCACGCGCGACCATAGACAGAGGTTGAAATTCCTATCAGTTTTCGAACAATGACACATGAAAAACATGGAGTAGGTTTCTTTTGTTATCTTTTTGTCCAGCACATTTTCAAATTGGTAGGAATTTCAGGAGTTGGTGTGGAGTACTAGGTAAACAATTAGAAGGGAACCAGAGCCAAATCTAACATTTACGACTCAACGTTATTCTTTTGTGGGTGCGAGCTTAACGTACAAATCCACACTCAAGAAATACCGATAAAAATATATATAATTGTCCAGACGTAGCACCATTTATCGATATACCACACATATACATAAACAATACACCAAACTGGCTGTTCCCAATTCACCAGAATTCCCTGCCATTTAATTGTAACTCGTCTCGGAACTAAGAGCCGTCATAATTACATTATCCCCGACACATCTAGGCAATCACGGCAAGTGTCTCTGCTGACAATACGAATTAAGATGCTTTCACGACAATCTCTGATACGGTTCCCCTGGTGCCACTGTATCTGGGATCTGACCGCATTTCTTTTTGTCTCTCGATGCCTGATTTATTTACACTATTAAGTTCTTTCATGTTTTGCTACACATTGGCGGATTCAGGATTTCCCGTACGGGGGCGCCTGGCCCGTAGGGGGGGGGGCGCCAACCCAATTTTCACCTATTTTTGCCCAAAAATTGTGAAAAAAAAACTGCATGAAAATGAAGAAAATTTTGGCCGTGGGGGGGGGGGGCGGGGCGCGCCTCCTGCGCCTCCTGCGCCTCCCCCCTAAATCCGCCAATGCTACATGTAGCACAAGTATTGTTCGCGCTTATAACAATTAGAAGAATGTCAATTAAAATTAGATTGACAGACGGACTATATCGAAAATAATTTACTGTCTGGATATGAAGGAAGATTACATTTTCAATTGCGTATGTGTGTCTATCTCTCAGTCTGCCTGTTCAGAACATATCTTTTGAAGAACTTTACTTAAAAACCACGTTTTTGGTGTACGGGTTCATTTGCATGATGGTCATATCAAGTGTGAGTATCAAGGTTATAGTGTTCAAGGTCACAGTCGTCAAATCATCTTATTTTGTGACCATTCAGCATCGTTATTCCCAAGTTGAGAAACCGTTATTTAAGAAGTTCAAAAGACAAGCAAAGTTACAGGCTCTAACGTCTAATCCTGAGACAAGTTGACAAACACTGAATATTTCAGTAGGCAATCCACCAAGACATCAAATCTAATGGAGGAAGTTGTGACATAAAGGTTGAGCACGTTGAACATCTCTATTATTATCTCATTTTATCGCCTCGTGAACTTATAAAACTCTACTCAAGTCTCACTTAAGATTAATCTCGCTGTATAGTCGTAAGCTTTGTTCTTCGCAATTATGTGCAATACATCAGAAACTTGCTATGACAGTATCAAAAATCAAAGCCAATAAAGTAGAAACTTCTTGTGTTACATAGCTACACGCATAATCGTGCATATCAATCAGAACTTCCCTAAATGTAGGTTCTACCTGGAAAATTGTAAAATTTTAAGCTGGGCTTTTCCGAGGATAAGCTTACTTTTCTTTGTGAGTATGTAAACACAATGAATCCAAGCGTTTTACCTTCTTAAAATGTGCAACTTAGTTATGAAATATATTGTGAATTAAAAGGGTATAATTCAAAGAAACTCACTTTACAAAATCTGCTTAAGAGCCTATTTTGGTATTCCCTTCAAGATTACTGCCCAGAAAAAAAAACAAGCAAAAGATTTATTGAAAAGTAACATGATACAAGCAAAACGTATGCTATTCATGAGGATATTTCAACAAATTAAAAGTAAAAAGTGAGCAACTGCTTCTTTATTCTTGCTGAGAATTTGAAACGAGAAGACTTACAAAGGAACAGCATTTCCTTTAAGCTTCTTGACAGGCTCCATGTCAAACGTGGCGGACCATCCCGAATAGAAAGTGACAAGTGAACGTGGCCAGTTTGCTGCGGGATATAATCAACTTCCGGTTCCTGTCAACTCACATTGATCCAGTCTGAGAAATGAGTGCTCATCATCTTCGTGGGATTCTTTTCTTCCTAGATTTCTCTTCTATTGCAATTTTTCGCAAGTAGCAGAGGAGTTAAAAGTCTCAACAGAGTTGTCACGTTAAGAATCTGGAGGATTTGTTTGTATATTATACATGTTATCATTATATCATCATTATATTAAAGATTAGAAAGTCACATGGCTAACACCCTACCAAACATCTTTCGTCTTCTGTCCTGTGATTTGATAAGGAAGATCACCCCATAATCAGTATTGTGTTGTATGATTCGACAAGCCCAGTACATAATAAATCATGTTAATGATTTAACTACTTGATTATCTCATAAGATGGTGAAAAATGTTGCTTCAGATAAAAACTGTGCAAAAATTTTCTGGATCCATTTTGAATGCAATTTGTATGTCTCATATGGACTTTTATTGCAAGTAATAGACGATAATTCTTTAATTGATCAAACTCTAACAGGGTTACCACTCTTCAGTGCGTTCAAAAATCCCTGACTTCTCCGTGACTAATCGGTCATTTTCCCTGACCATAAACAATATTTGTGAAGCATGCACAACCATGTTGTACCATGTAACTATCACAATAATTCACAAGTGGGAAGCAAACTTTGATGCTTTTCTATTGAAATTTATTGAAACTTTAAATAAGAACTCTGACATCATGACTATTTATGGCAACATGGTAGCAGTTATGGGAATTTATGCTGAGCAAAGCCAGGCTACAAAATTTTTAGCCATAACATATCAAAAATGACAAGTAATTTTAAAAGTCAGATCAAAATTCCCGGACTTTTCCCTGACCTTGACTAAAATCTCAAAATTCCCTGACTCAGAACCAAATTCCCTGACTTTTCCCTCATCTGGAGAAAATTAATTTTTCCCTGACCAGTAGCAACCCTGTCTAACTGGTTCGAAAATTCATAACCAAGGTAGAGACAGCAGTTTCTGGTTTAGAATTGCTGAGAAAGTACACGGACGCTCGTGTAAAATATAAATGTCACAAGTCACAGAAAATTTAATGCTGTATGTGTGTTCAATTCTTGCTACATTTTTAGCATTTATTCCAAAAAGCGCGCCAGGTATAAAATAAATATCCAGTAGGCGGGCTTATTCTGGTGCTACGTTCAGTAAAGCTCTAACTTCCTTATTATACATTCTCCAGGGTACAATGGATTGTTTACGCTTGCCTTAGTTATTAAGCATTCAAAACAGCTGCCATTAGCCGTTGCTAAGCTAGCGAGGAGTATCCTGATAAATAGACCTCGCAAAAAGGTATCAAACTGTATGTATTTATGACAGCTTTTGAAGTGTTTGATGTAGCCCAGTCTACAAGGCTTAATGCTTGACAATGCAATGTAAGAAGCCATTCTATTCTTACATGGAGCTGCATAATGTAGAGATCTCACGGTGTATTTGGGAACATAAACGGCAGGATGCAGATGTTCTCCATGTAGAAGCGGTTGGGTTTTATGTCTGATGAACCTGTATTCAGCACGTGTTAGGAATAACAATACGTCTGACACAATACCTAATGCGCCCATTAAAGACGCATTCGGAAAAAATACAACCCGTCTGCGAAGTATGGGCATTATAGTTGAGCCAAAAGAGATCAGTCGGATACTATGAACGACTACAGCGAGTTCCCAGAAGTCAAACACACATTTCCTTGATTTTCTTACCAAATATGACATCTCCGTCATTCACATATATGTACATTCACAAAATATGCATTACAGTGCTTTTCACTGAAATCATGGCAAGTACCGTTTAGCTCTTGCTTAAGTTGCTGGCTAACCCCTCTTCTAAATGGTGGCTGCATAGCTGCTCTTTTTATGTGGCCCTTGTGTGTGGCAATAGTGGGGCAGAGCAGCTGCTCCTATTGTCAGGGTGGCTACCCACTTCCCACAGTTCAGTTAACCATTTGCAATTTGAGAAAAGTTCACCGTTGACACGTACCACTCCACTATCAAATAATGGCATCGGCTGTGTGAAAAATCCCACAGCCCTAATTTCTCCTATTTTCTCGAGAGACGAACATTTACTGCGTAGATTAATCACGTTTCATTCAGAGATTTAATGAGAATGAATTGTTAATTAAGGAAATTACTATTGACAAAAGGATAATCGTGTTTTGTTGTCTCAGCTCATTTGGCTGTTGTTCAAAAACTCTCTAGAGACTAACACATCAAAACCTGGAGTTTCTCCACTTAAAACAAGGCTTTAAAGTTAAATGACGCGTCAATACATAACTCATTAAAATTGTAAATGCAAAGTTTCTGATGCTTCCTCGGTTTTAATTAATTTCAGTTTCAAGTCGGACTGTAAACATAATGCTCGAAATTACTTCAATATAAACGATTTGAAGAATCGAACTCCAATAGGACACCAAACCGGTCAACATTCCGGAAAAATAAAACAACTCAATTTCCCATATTAATAAAATCCCAACTGCAATCAATGCCTTTTCTCACATCCTGAGATTATTTGGCAATGGCATGCCTGAAATAAACGCAATTTCGTTGAACTTTGTGCAATCAGAATGATATATTCCTGTGCCAAAATGAACATTTATTTATTCAAATTCACAGCAAACAATTCAAATAGCAATAACAGTGAAATGCAAATTTTGATTAAACAGTTTAATTTGATACTCCAAAAACATGTTGTGAAGCTATAGTGTTCCAACACCGAAGTAAATTTCAGTTATCCGAAGAAATCTATTGTTCTTTCTTATATTGCTGGCAATTTAACGCTTGCATATAAAGAGAAGAGAATGTTTAGCCTCAGAGAGGCTACAAAAGGACATCAACACCGCAGATAGAAACATAAACATTTATGACACGCGGGGACGGAGCCTAAATAATGAATACGAACATTTCTTCACCCAGACGTTATTCATTAGAGAGAAGCACTAAAGAGACTGTGTGAATAGTGCAGCAGCCACTAGTTTCTGCAGCGATCTTACACAAGGAAGTCTTTCGGTAAGATTGTGGCTCATACGACAGAAAAAGCGTATTTTATCTAATTTAACGTCAATCTCTTACTTCCTTTTAAAAATCGCAACTGTTTTTGTGAAAGTGTCAACTAGAGCAGATAATACTTATCTTTCGTGCTACTTTGTTTTGACTTTTTATGCCTTCTTATCGTTTAAGAAACATATTGTCTTATAGCACACAGCGTAAAAACTATTGTGCCCTCGCCGATTTGGACAAATTAGTTGAAATGTTGTCTTATAAATTAGGAACAATTAAACTAGTCAAATTGTGCGGCTTAAGAAATAAATAAAACAAGTGGTCCTTTTCTGTGAAGGTGTAAACAAGCAAATATCTTGCTAAATAAGAAAATATTTTCGATTCGAGACAAATCGCAAACTGGGGGCTTTTGCATCTTATTTAAAATTCTATGAAGAACAAAGCAAAACAACGTAAGTCACTTATCTGTCTCAGGAGATGATTCTGAATACTCACCTACAAAAGAAAACAAAAACATATTACCAAACTGCATATTAAACCAAATCATCAAGCCCTTTCTGTTTGGCTTTTTTTCTGTTTGGCTTCAAAAACAACTATCGTCATGCATTAATTATAACTTATAAGCAGTGGGAATATTTTATGTATTTGTCCTTACCGCACGAAACTCTTGGCATGGAAGATTTCATACCATTTCTTACGATGTTATGGTAACATATATTGACAGTGGCACGCTATTGTGTTGTTTTGATGGTTTACAATACCATAACGTATCAAAACCAATAGCGCAAATTTATAACTTAGGATTTGAATGCGAGGTTTTTGCCGTTATTCTTGATGACAAGTCTACCGTTGTTCCAGTCCAAATTTTATGGTAAGAAATGAAGAATTGGAGCGTCTCCATGATCTCCTGACTATTTATAAACGCATACTGAATTCATGTACATGATGTATAATGCGGAAATGAACAAATGATTACAAATTCCAGAACTTTAACTAATTTTCATAGAACATGACATACGTGATCAGATGTTACACCCAAGGTTGATAACAGCTCGCGATTCAGTACAAAACGATTAAAGAAATTTATGACTGTAGGTTAATGTGTTTGAACTAATTGTAACCTTCGTAAAAATGTAATGGATTAAAAATCGTGTTAATGGCGCAATGCGCTGGTCTCCTCGTCGTGCGCTTCTCTTTTGACTTGATTTCAAAATTGTTATTCCTCATGGAGTCAAGGTTTCCCTTCTACCTACAGTGTATGCACTGCCTCTGTTGGGGAGATAATAAATGGTGAATAAACGAAATATAATGCACCTGCGACTCAGGAAATTGTCGGCAGTTCTTTCTGGTTCACTTTAATACGTATTTTACACAAAGTAAACACACGAATTTTATGGTTAAAGGTCCTGGGCTACTTAGTGGAGTTTTATTGGTGGAACAGCTGCCAGGACGGATTGACTTTGGCGGAACAGCTGCCAGGACGGATTGATTTTGGCGGAACAGCTGCCAGGACGGATTGATCAGCGTATAAAGTTCACACGAAAAGAGGAGAATCTAATTGTCCAGATAAAGAAACCTCTAAAAGTTTAGAACAATAGAAATTTACGTTGTGCATGTGTACGAGTCAATGAAACAGAACAGTTTGTAAAGTAAGAGCAAAAATTTCAAATGTCATACGCTTTATCCACCTGCTGGCTGTGAGGGTCTGATGTTGTTGCTGTGTACTGTGGTGGGGTGTGTGGTTGTACTCTTGACCAGTGCTGCTATGTATATATATATATACTATATTCCTCCAACAACTTTTCGCGGCATGTGCGTGAGAGACAAGTGCTACACAGTGCGACTGTACTGCACGTAACACTAAAATGTTATGCAAGCCTTTGCAGTATTTAGTTATTATTACAATAACGATATAATTCCATCACAATCTGACACAAGGCAGAAAGAAAACGTGCAAATCGACATCGTTATGACACAACACTCACAGCTGTTTTTATTCATCTTTTTAGTGTGGCCATTTGAGATGATGGCGCGTAAAAGTTCTTAGATCCTTCCAAGGAAAGCTCTTTCAGCATAATGACACCCTCTCATGGGAGAAATGAAAGTAATAAATATATGGGAAACATAAGACACATCTTTGAGCAAGTGACAAGTTGCTTTCTTCTATAATCTGCGTTTGATACTGAATTATGAGGCATCACACAGTGTGCAGCTTAACATGAGCTGATTTATATCTTCTGCTTCAATTATAAAGCACTGCTAAATATGCTATTCGTAATATTGTATGTGTACGTCATGTTACTTTGCCTAAGAATACCACAGACCATAGATCAGTATTACCTGCAGCTTATTGCTACAATATGGGATAATGTATGTAGAGTAAAATAATTCACGATGTGTTACAAAGAAACAAAAGGTACGTTTCGTGGTTAAAATAATGTCATGCTGTAGTGAACTGCAATACTTAAATTGATAGGACTTTTTGACATCATAGTGGCTGCAATAACCAGAAAAATGCGATGCATAAGCTTTAAGGAATCATTTAACTAAAGTCCTAGTTACATCACTGTAGTGTGAACCGGGTGAACTACTCAGCTTTGTAAAGCGTGCTATTGTCACATAGCACCTAAAAGCCGTCAGGATCTGTAAGTCGATTGACAGCTTGAAGCACCTGTTGGAGATCTCAGCCAACCATCTCTTCACACATACTCAAGCTCGGATCACTTCCGTGTATTTGTTAGGTACCAATTTTACACCTTGGCATGGTGAAGCAAGTCTGTGATTCAAAGAGACATGCTCATTATATGCATCAGGTCTATGAGATCGGAAGTCACACATGACAATGAAACGTATCCAAAGCCGCTGTTTACTGATAACTACGGTAATATTTTGCTTACACAGGTTATCAACATATTTAAATTCTAAGCGACAGTGAACGAGGTTATCCCCCTTACAAATAATAACCAATTTTTGCCATGTGCACTTAAATTAGTGCTTGATCATTGCATGCTGAATCTTAACAAACACATCACCATTCATTTTACACATACGATACCCATGTGAGCAATACGGACTAGGAGCATGCAACTGATGGCCCCGAAAGCATTGCGTGGAAATTCAATGTTAAAACTATCTCTGTACAGGGTATGCTACATGCAGCAGAACGTTTGGTATTTCCCTTTTTGTAGAGGCATAAGCATTGTCATGACGTGGTAGACCTAAGGGTGGACACACATCAGAATAAAAACTATACATTAGATTTGTACACCCTCACGCTGCAAAAGAAAGCTCCATTGGCCTACTGTACGGAAGTCTGTCATCACGATAATCACCTTGTGATGGTGCGATGATATTATAACTTGTATTGCAATGGGAAACAACAAAGGACACGATTGCCAATGTAATAGTAGGTGGTTGCAGTGGTAACGCCTGGCATGTTGGCTGGGAAGCCTTAACGTTTAGCTGTGTGGTTCTCCAGTAAAATGTGTTTATTTAGTAGCTGCCAAAGAGCTGGAATTGGGTGGTGTGTGAATCTTATTGGTAGGTTGTCGTACTTATCATCCGAATCAACGTGGCAAAGGTATTTTATGAACACTCATATCATTTAAGACCCTCAGTCTAAAAGCAACTTGTAAACCATTACTACCCCACATAAGACTACAGGCAATAGTTCTCAGCCATTTGTCTCTGAATAAAGCAGAGATTGGATTACCTATCTTGGTAACTAAACTTCCTGTGAATCTGTTCTTGAAGCTGTTTAAGTGAAAGTTACTTGAGATTGGAGTCACAGCTGTGGTGATATATTGATTGTAACTCTTGAAGAATCTGATTTGATTTCCCATCCTGTCTCAAGGAGGCTCTAGACACTTTATTATCCAGCCTGTTGGGGATTAGTAAAAGTACAGAAAAGGTTAAAGATCAACTTGCATGCTTATTTGCTATACCTTTGGTAGGTTTCTGACTTGTCTTGGCAACATAATGAATTTCAGTGTTTAAATGTAACACCAGATAGATCTACACAGACACAGAAACTCGCATGGGATTTTTTCATAAAATGTTCTAAGTACAATGGAGGTGCTGAGGGATTGTTGGTACCCTACCCAGACGTATGCCCGATAACATGACGTCAAAAGACATTTTCCCGCCAGAAATTATCATGAGATAGAACAATTGCCAATTCGTTTACATTTGCAGAAAAAGTATGGCTGTAAAAAATTTGTTTGACTTTCGTAAAGACGCAGTCGAGTTTGGAAGTAAACTTTCACACCATTATATGTTTGTGTTTAACCTACTGTTCAAACTATGGTATCATGGCTTTCATGTGCACTGTCAAGATAACCACCATACTTCAGTCGGCAAGAACGCTACCCTTGTGAAGTTCACCAATAACTCCGGCAATAGGGGTTCAAGTAAATTACGTTGAGACGAAAATCTTCTTAGATCTATGCTCTGATTGTCTGCTATGAGTGAATAGTATGAGTGATTTAAAGATCTGAATTTTAAATACATTGTGACTGACGTTTGTAATTGTTGCTCACTTATAATAAAGAGTGACATCAGAATCCTTGCATGGGACGGGTCGCGGATCGACAGAATTCTGTGATGCAATCTTTACAAGCATCAATAGCACAGCACATGATTTTTGCTGTTTAAAATGCTATCAAAGTAAGATTTTTGCTGTTTGCAGACTTGAAGAGGAGTAAAATCATCTAATTCAAGAAAATATATGAAATAAAACAGAAATAAAACTTTTAACTTACAATTGCCACACAGATCGGTTCCTACTGCGATAAACATTGAACACAGCTGAAACATTGTAGTTTTCTATTTTCCGTCTGCATGTTAAACAGAGTGATAATTGGCATAAGGTGAAACGGAAAACAGCTCATCATTTCTCATTAAAGATTGTGAAGTTAAAAACACTAAGCGATTAAAATTTCCACAAGACTCCAGCTTTCCATTAATTTAAATTGAGACTTGAAAAAAGAGGACAATTGAGGTTTATAGGAAATGGAAGTTATCGGCAAATCTACTAGGCAGAAAACTAGGCAAATGTACAGATAATTGCTAGTATGTCCTTCAATTTAGATTATTATCTGTACTAATAATAATCAGACACAATAATGATCTTAATAATCCCATTATTATTAGTGATAATTAATTTTTATGTTTTAGGTATATTAATGTGATAAAAAGAACGATAAAAGTTTCGAAACTAACGTTGGTGGTCCAGCCAACTAGGCAGGCTAAAAATTGCCACTGCATGCTGTCAAGTTTTTTTTCAATGTCTTTTCTGATTTGTCTAATTTACATTGTAAATATGCAAAGTTCAAAATTCTAATGAACAATATGGTTTTGTAATACGAATGTTTGTGACCACATACATGTTAATGAAATCTTCCTATATTTCCCAGTTTTACAAGACTAAGGCAATTTCGAAAAAGCCCGCTTGTAATTGCGCATCAGCTGTTAGTTAGCGAGCCGCAGATTGGCCTGCCTCCCTCCGGTCCTGTCTGGTTATTTTACGGACTAATCTTTCGTCCTAGACTCTCTATATTAAGATAATCACGAACTAATCCTGTGCCACATTAAACGCCAAATTAAAATTTAATGCTGTTTAATATTAACGGCTTTATGTTTTGTAAACTCCGAAATTAAGTCAGCCTGTTTAACCCAGCTATTTTGGCGTGGCAAACCCAATAACGGTTTTATCTTCCTCTGAATTAAGTGAAAGTATGTGGAAAGTATTGCTGACTGCCTGCTAACACCCATAGATACGGCGCACGGTTTTATTGAACACAACGTTCGTACCAATCAAAAGTAACTGTGAGGATCAAATTCTATTTTTTAAATATTTGCTAATTTTCCTTAACCAGTTAATAGATGGTTCACTCCTGCTTTCAATACAATGTAAACGCTTTTTAATGTCACCAGTCCACAGACAACATCCAGTCATCCAGTCAGGTAGATCTCTATTGTAAGATGATATGCTGCACCGTTACATAAAATCGTATTAGAACTTTAATACGCCCCCTTATAGGAGCTCTCTAAAATACCATTGTGTACACAACTGATACAATTTTGTACACCCTACTCTGGACTATTTGAGATACAAACAATGTTCTTACATTCACGCTTTCAGTAATTGAGTCACTTCCTAATTCGGTGCGATTTGGTGTCCATTTTAATGGTGGGAATACATAGCACGAGGCCTGGCAGTTAGTCTGAATTAATTATATCCTCCAGGTTATGTGCAAATAAAGAAACAGAATGCCGTCCCCGTGGGTCAGTATATTCACGCGGTAAAGAGTAAAAATAAAACCGGGTGATCCTGTGAAAGGTCTGTCTTTGTCTCTAAATGGGCCGCACGGGACTCGTTTAAGTCGGCAAAACTAACAAAGCAGAATTATATATCACAGTGTAAGTACAGTGCGAGGGACACAGACTGATGCTGCTACTATTACTCACCATTACAGTACAAGAAAGCAGGGAATCTTTGAATTAAATAGATACATTCCCATTGCATTATGTTTTACTTTTACTTTTTATTTTTATTAAATTAAAATTGCTATGTTCTGTCACAGATTAATTGGTTTACGAAAATAGTGTTGTTCTGTAACCTAAGTCACAGACCTTCCTTAACGTTCTTTGATATGATTTCTACATTGTACCAGAGAATAGCGGATGTAAATTTGCAATGTCAGTGCATGTCAATATGTACCAGAGAACAGCACGCGAGTTGAAATCTCTATGTAATATGTTTTATTTAATTTGTTGCAAAATAAATTTAATGATGATTAGTATGACGTTAGCAACTAAGGATCACCAACAACCTGAACCACATATTTCTACGGTTGGTTGGTTCGCAAAAAATATACGTAACCGTCTGTTTGCGTATTATGATTACATTTTGACTGTTTCATGTCTTACACGTTTAACTACATTTGTTTGAGTGACTTGACTCCAATCTTTGTCATTTTAAATACAGGGAACAATGCAATCCGGTTATAATGCTGATTTTACTCGTGGTAATATTTTAGCATTACATCGCATTGCCCCTGACTCAATCCTTGTGACGTATCACAGGATCCATCATCCATCATCTTATCAACGTCCCCGATTGACGAAATGCTTCAAAATCTGACACGTCCCCATCGAAAAACAAATCCCGCAGTTCCTTTGTCAATTAATTAGAATTTTAGAAGATCGAAGATCGGTTTAAGCTGTATACGTACGTAAGCTGTACACGTATTGTGACCCTTCATAAAATGATCTTTTGCAAACGAATACACAGTAGTTAGTCTCTTGGCCCAAAGAGGCTTTTCATTTTTTTTAAACGTTCATTGGATTTCATGCTGTGCTTTGCTCCAGAACAAAAGCACAGTGTGTGTTTGTTTCAATGTCTTGTTAAATCTAAGAATGAAATTTGAAGTCACGACACTAGTCTATGTCATGACGTAGAACGATGTTCTCATTTTACAGACGGCAAGTCAACAACTGCAAAACTACTTTCGAAACGTGGAATCTCCATTAAAATCAAATGTTATTCATCTCGAGTTTCAAGCCTCATCATGCATGGTTTGCAGCCACTACAGATATTATTTCATAAGAGTTCGGTGGCACTTATCCTCGTCTGATTTTGTTTTATACATGACACTCGTAATTACCGACCATTTCCTGCCCACAGCCGCTAATAATAACCTGTCCGTCTCGGAAACGTCTGCTTGTCCGAGTAAATCTCTTCCTCTCTACCAGTGTCTGGATTAACTGCCACATATCCGTCACCTATCGTAGGTTACTGTCAGAATGACACGTCAAAATGCAGAAAAGTATCATTTGGGTAGGAGCCGAGCAGTTCACTAAAACGTCTATGCAACAGGGGTCTTAGATTTTTATCGATAAAATAGTATCGGGTTGATTGAGGAACAAGTAGACTAGGTCAATCTCGATTTGATCCATTTCTATCAACTGTAAATCACTGTTCCTCCAAAGGCACTAAATGTTCCTATTCCCTTTTTTCAGATAAAGGAAAGGAGGCAAACGATATGGCGCAGTGGTGCGCATTCACTGATGCTCGAAAAACAAGTAGAAAGTGAGTCTGCTATTGAGCAAAAAGTGGATGCAGATCAAAAGTGACCTCTAAGAATCCAGTTTTTCTTAAATGTTTGCTCCTTTTCATAACCTAGCTAATGGATGGTTCTCCAAGTGTCGTCTATTCCCCATTTAAACTCATCGCTGGCTTAAATTTCTGATTTGCGATACTCTTGAGAAAACATAAAACAACGGCCAAATGAGCCGAGACGACAAAACATGAAATCCTTTTGTCAATAGTAATTTTCTTAATTAATAATTCATTCTCATTAAATCTCTGTATGAAACGTGATTAATATGCGCAGTAAATATCCTTTTCGATTTATGTCGCATTTTACATACACTTGAATTTCTGACATCCTGAAGAAAGGGTTTAACCTGGTCACCCACAAGAACATAGAACTCAAAAGGCCACATCCATGCTTCACTTACCTAAAAGCAAAATTAGCAGAATGCAACCAATGGAAATCTTCGAATGTTGAAGACAACCCATTTCGTCAATGACTTTGTCCTTTCGAAAACGTACATTTACGTTTAGCACTGAAGCATCAAATGCAATTTGACTTCAAAATAGACCATACAAAAGAGTTACGTAGTTTATTAATTATTAGCAGTATGTATGTGAAAAGAGACATAATTCCTTTGTTTTTATGTGGGAGCTATCAGTATCATTTGTTGTAATGTGTTATAATGTAAAATGAATGTCTAATGAGATCTACTGAAATAAAACTTGATTATGTATATGATTGTCTTATTGCTACCAGGATATGGAAACCATTGTTATCTGGACTGTCACAATTAAATATTGTAGCTGTGGTATCATTGACCTTGAATTTATGCGACTTCCATAGAAGTCCTTTTGTGTTACAATGTAACAATAGGAAATTATATAGAACAGCTTGTTGTATCACATGTTGGATGCATCCTCGGATTTGATGTGAATTTCTTGAAATGACAAAATAACACAAAATTACATATGCTCCATTTTCATGTAATGCACTGTGTTCTGGAATGACAAAAAAGGGGATTTTCCTCCATACAAGCAAATATCCGTTTCTTCTATTTCCACCAAACGGACCTGACAGAAAACATAGACAGTTTATCAGTAACAAGGGGCATGTAACACGCCGAAAAAAACCGCTTCTTATTCTCCGCATGTTCTAATCAAGGTTCATCTGAGTCGACTCACATAAAGATGCCCGTGTTCCTGTACGTCACACATAGATTGCTTGTGTTTGTATCGATAACATACAGGATATAGCTTCTGTTTGTGATACAGTTACGCTTATGACCATTTACTGTTTAAATTGTTCAAAATTCATTTCACGACAAGGAGTGTATTTATCTGTTATTCTTTCCACAGTGCCGCTATCAATATGACTGTTTTTGTCAATAGAAACATGACAGATTCGTCTGATTTTCACTGAATATGATTATGAGTTTAGTTTTCTTGTAAATGAATGATTGACATCTGATACTGACTTTTCAAATGCTGGACATGCTTGACCTGACGTTATAATTGTGTTTCATTGTCAGATTTCACACATAGCACAACGAATGCCAATTGTAGTACTGAGCTGTTGTGAAGATTGAAAAAGTACGTGTCAACGTTGTAGATACGAAATGTAAGCAAACATTTCCTAGTATCAAGAATAATGTAAAGACGCTTGTAATGAGTGCACCCCAATCCCGAATATTGGATCCACCGTCTTGTGGACTGCACATCTGATTAACTTTTGGTCAGACAAGCACTACACGGATTTCACTTCTATGTTTATCCGCTATTTACCAAGTCTTTCTTTTGAAAACCAGAAATTATAATGAAAATATAAACCTAGTAAACGATTTTTTTACATCAATGACCTGTGGAAAGCATAGTAGTCCAGAAAATAGTATGGGTCTTTTTCCAATCACAATTCAGAAAAAATTATCATTTTAGAGAGGGGGGTCGTGGGGAGAACATTATGTTGGAGGTGATATTGGAACTCTTTTAATGGATAAGGATTTATTTCGCACAGATATTTTCCTGTGTGAAGCACGGGATCTACCTAGTTTACTTGACAAATTTTCAGTAAAGGCGCCGCACACGCTTGATCACAGTAAGTGCACAAGTCCCTTTGATAGACATTTAAATCCCACAGGATCTCCTTTCATTAAGAACTAAAATAAACCAGCATTCCTGCAGATAATATTGATACTAAAAGCGTGGGATTACATTACTGTGTTACCTAATTGATACAGCAGATTGCTGTCCATTTTCCTTTGACACTGAAATCACCGCACTATGAGCCAGTCCGTGTTCGCTTTAAATATGCACATGTACTTTGGCCATATAATGTTGAGCATTAAGAGTTCTGCAAACGGAAGCACAGAGTGGGATTCTCTATTATTCCCTCACCCACGGAACTTTTCTGCTTCCACTGGCTAAAACATTTCCACCATTACTGGCACATGTGTTCTATTAGTTTCAAATGGTGAGCTTAAGACATAATTAATAGGACGATCCCCTTGCTGCTGCAGTGATCGGGGTTTTTTTTATCAACCCCTGTAACCGTCTGAAATCAGGCTAAGCCGATCAAATCCACTCAAATGATTCTTGCTTCTGTGACAGAAATAGAAAAAAAACATGTGGGCATGATTGCAATTTTTTCACTTTTTACCATGAAATCTTAAATATTTCGTAATGTTTTGCACGCTTTGTTCAAACAATTATACTCAAGCTATAGCACGGCACCTTATGGGGGATCACTTATATACCCGATAAATGCAATATACTTCAAGGAAGCGAACGAAAGAATTTCACGCTGTGCTTTTAAGGAAGAGCAATTGTTCTAAAATGATTTTCACCCTCTAATGTTTGAATTAATTATTCATTTAAACTTCTATTTTCTACTTAACTTGATTTTTAAAATCTTCACATCGTATTGTTAATCCCACAAGACTTAAACTATTCCATTCACGGTTTTAATTTCTCTAATGCATCACTTGTATCCTGCTGTTTCTATCTGCTGTAACATGATATTCATTTGCGAGTTTCATTGTCACCTTACTACGACTTTTCGTAACATCTCACCCCATACATCACTGCGATCCTTGTAATTTATTCTGGAAGCCATTGGTATGGACAATGTGATGAATACAAAGTAGGATGGATGGGTCTATGTAACCTTTCCAGTGAATATGTTTTCAAAATTTGTAGATTATGGTCAGATTACTTCACACAATCTACACAAAACAAAGCACAACAGTACACAATTTTGGAGAAAGTATGCTTTTCAAGTAAATAAAGAACAATATTTCCCATTGTTCTCAAAATGCTGAAATGTCAAAATACTGAAAACGGATATCTCGTTGAATAAGTGATTTCCATAGCATCTCACTCAATACACGTAAACGCTCTGCTCGCATTGCAGAAAATCTGATCTAGTCAGAACTGTGACACATTTGAGGTTTTTCCTAATTCATGCCCTGCCTAATCTACCTAATTTAGGCTAATTTCATTTCCTATTTCTAGTTACTCATGTAATTTTTGAATATTCACTGTGACTAGAAATAGTAAATATACTATTTACTGACATAAATAATATCAATAATTAGTTGGTTACCAACATTTTGAAATATACAAAACTAGTTAGATTTCAAGAAACAGTTTATTATCAATATTATGGCCATCAATTTGGCAGGGAATTAGGCAGGGAAAATTTGGAAAAACCTTGAATATATAACCAGGCACTGACTCTATCGGTGGTCGTGTTCTCATCCCACGCTTTACAGTTGTCTGTATTGTATCTTGGAAAGAGTAGGGCTTGGGACAATGTTGACTGGACAGTACAGGTAACAACTAACTATTGGATCTAAAGTTTTGAAACTTACATAGGTGCAGCTACATATTTCTGCAGTAAATACACATTTTACATGATGTCAATTGCTAACGGCAAAGTTCCTCCACTAAGTAAGACTATGGTGTAAAATGATACCAATAAACTCATGAGCTTTCAATGACTCAAGTGCCATCAGTCTAATGGATACTAAGTCCTCTACAGTCACCTGCAAAAGGCCTCCATGTTGGAGCTCTTAGCTTTATGTTGCTTTTGTTAGGGAAAGGGTCAGCAATTGCCAGTGTCAATTAGAGCCCAGAGTGAAGTAATCCTGGGTCTTTATGACCAGGTGTCATCTGTACTGTGGTGCTTAAAGCTCTGTTGATTCCAGCAGCTCATGTTGGATATGTGAGGAGCACCTATTTTATTGAATACATGAGTGCATTCTGTCTCCTTTGTTGCTACACATGTAAATTCCAAGTTCCTAGCTCGGTAACATTGAACTTTTCTTTCACAGGAACAGGAAAAGCGTAGTAATTCCACAGCTCCTGAAATTGATTTATTTTGCAACAATGGAATTTCATGCTGTGTCTTTGTCTGAGACAAAAGAATCTATTGTTTTCAAAAGGAAGAGCCTTAACCGGACATATCATCCTCTGTAACAACTGAAATCCACCGAAAACTTGTTCATAAACTGTAGTAAGTTCATTAAATCATTTTAGCAACGAACAAGAGCTTCTCAGCAACAATAACTAACACAAAAAAATTCTTATCAATGTGGTGAATGCTGTCGTCGTTTCAAAATGAAATCACAGAAAACACTTAGCTCGACGCCGAAAACAGAAACTGTCACAATTAATGTGATTACGACACATTTAGTGTTGAGTTGCGCCGCTTTTAGCTTCTACACTCCATCTGTCTATCACTCCTGCTGTATTGTTGATTGCTGAATTCATAAGGAAAGGAGTCAGTAGTGTTTTGCTTAATGATTTATATTCATTGTTATTGTCATAAATATTTATGACAACTACTGGTTTCAATACAAAAAGTTCCGTTAAAGAGAAATTTAGTTTGTAACGAAAGAAATTCTGTGTGAACTGCAAATTGCATTGATGAAGACAAAAAAAACTCTGTGATGTGAAACATCTTTGTAAATCTTGACTTTTGTATGATGAAACCATGTACTGTGTTTTGAAATTTTCTCATAAACAATTTGAAACTATTGTAGAATACGTGTTCCCATGCCTATCAATAGCAGCTTTTTCCTGCTAGAGCAAACTTGCTTCGACGGTATGCAAGATCAGCTCTCTACAGCACTTATTCTGAGAGGACGGGAGAGCACAGAGTACTGGCCATACAGCAGGAAAAGTCCAGAGATGCATGCATGCAATAGCTACGGTTGATAATAATATTGAGGCGCGATTGTAATACCTTTAAGATGCATGCATTTGAAAAATGTCAGTTGTGAGTAGTTCTACCATGTTTCGTTCTTGTACCAGAAACAGACAGCCATATATCCCTCCATCAAGTGGCCTGTCCATAATTATATGATGAAGCAGACAAGTGTCGTTCAGGTCAACATTGTGAAAGACAGATCAACTCAATTATATCGACGGAATCGCTCCCACTGCCATGTCCCTGTCACCAGCACCACAACCATAACACCCCCACTGGAGTGTTAAACATTTCCCAAATTTATCAAAAACACGAAGAGTTACACTACAGCCACAACATACTGCAGGTATAACCACTGGCGTGTTAGGCAAATTTCCCAAATTTGAAAAGGACACGAAGTGATACTTTTGGCCACAGCACCCCACTTGTGTAACCATTGATGTGTTGTACATATCCCAAATTTAGGAGGTGAATATTTTGCTACAGCCACACTACACGAAGCTGCTTACCTCAGCAGTTGAAACGGACTATTTATGGAATACTAATCTGCAATGTGATCAACATTTTGTGCTCTTCTTAAACTGATTGTAAGTATGTGTGGGTAAAAAAGACAGGTTTCACAAACCGTTTTATGAAAGTTAGGTTTATCTTCACATATATGTTTCCACCATGGGAGAAGTCTACCATCACTTCATGGCACAATATTTGACCAGCTAATCGTTAGATTGCGGAGGAAACGACACAGAATCTGACACAGTATGAAAGGTCATCCATCATAATTTGAGCACAGATGTGACACTCGCTCCAATCAAGGGCAATCCAGAGGCAAAGTTCTATTTGTGCGGGATGTGTGTACGCTTCCAAATTTCAATTTTATCATAAAGGCAGAGATTGCAACATTTTAGTACATTTCAATTTGAAAAAAATTAAAGTCAGGTCATCAGGTTTTTTTCTCGTATGCACAGACAAATTACTGCTCAAGTATAACCCAACGTTGATGACAAAACAGTGGATTCCATTGTACTTAGAACATTTTATGAAAAAATCCCATGCGAGTTTCTGTGTCTGTGTAGATCTATCTGGTGTTACATTTAAACACTGAAATTCATTATGTTGCCAAGACAAGTCAGAAACCTACCAAAGGTATAGCAAATAAGCATGCAAGTTGATCTTTAACCTTTTCTGTACTTTTACTAATCCCCAACAGGCTGGATAATAAAGTGTCTAGAGCCTCCTTGAGACAGGATGGGAAATCAAATCACATTCTTGAAGAGTTACAATCAATATATCACCACAGCTGCGACTCCAAACTCAAGTAACTTTCACTTAAACAGCTTCAAGAACAAATTCACAGGAAGTATGGAGTATTGGTCAAACCCGTTCACAACAGGATATAATGGTCTCCTACTTCCACAACACAAAATTTCAGGATATTTCTTAACAATTGTACTTGTTGTGTCTGAGAGATTCTTCTGCTAATTTAATACGGAACAACCAATACATTAGAACATTTTGTGCTTTGAACACTGTTTCATTTGTTGAACCTTTACGCCAAGTACACTAATTGTGAGTAAATGGGTAAAAAAACCAGATTCTACATTTCTGAAACATCCAATTAGGCCAAAGCATGTTTAATTACTAGATCAGTCTTGGGTAGTTTATAGCTTCTGAGCTTTAAATTATTGGACGACAGAGATTCATAGTGTCAGTTCCCGGGATAGCTGCAAACAAGTTGACGAATGGCCGTCGTAATTTTCTCCAAAAAGACAAAAGGACATTAAATAGTGACAGAACTGTACTCTCGTTTATGTTTCATTGTATTATCACGTAGAACTTTAAACATATACGTGTTACATTTGCATTGATTGACAGTTGAAGTGCGGCCACTTAAAAGCTAAAAGAGACGCCATTCAACACTAAATGTGTCGTAATCACATTAATTGTGACAGTTTCAGGTTTCGTCATCGAGGCTCAACAGTGCCTCGGTACTCATGTAATCTTAAGGAGCTGATCATACAAGTTGTTTAACTGGCATTTGCAAATTGTTTTAACGCTAAAATTCAATGAAAACGCGAATTAACAATAACGGTGTGATGTTGTAACGGAAAAGATATTCTGGAAGCGCAAAAAATAACAAATATACCCAGTGCAGATTACACCCCATAGTCACTTACCACGATAGCGCAGTCACCTAATCTTTTGATATAGTTATTATCATTATACTGTAAGTGCTGAAAATTATTTCTGAAAATTTACGACTCAAAAATATGACCCTAAAACACTGTAAACTATGGATTCTTACAGATTTAATCGTTGTCTTTTGTGTGGGATGTGCTGAAAATGTGTTTTTCCACTAAGGTACAAACTGAAAATGAAGAAGCAGTACAGCTGGGACGGGCTTTTATCAACATAGTTTAACATTACCAATCCTGGAAGCACTACAGACAACACTCATGCTATGTTTGCTCTTCTTGCAGAACCAAGTTTCATGTTTCAGAGCATCTGAGGCAAAATATTGAACACAACCAACCAAAGTTACATTCCAATAAAATGAGTCTGTAAATCATTCTCATTGCTCCTCACATATCCAACATGAGCTGCTGGAATCAACAGAGCTTTAAGCAATACAGTACAGATGACACCTGGTCATAAAGACCCAGGATTACTTCACCCTGGGCTCTATTTGACACTGGCAATTGCTGACCCTTTTCCTAAATCTTTCGCACTGACCATTTGTCTGCAGGTGGTAAGCTGAGGGACGTACTGTAGAGGACTTAGTATTCATTCGACCGATGGCACTTGAGACATTGAAAGCTACTGAGTTTATTGGTGTCATTTTACACCGTAGTCTTACTTACTGGAGGAACTTTGCCGATTGCAATTGATACAATGTGGATTACATGTTCACTGTAAACATTTTTAGCAACATCTCATAAATATGGAAATTTAATTGTTACTGGAAACTGAATATCAATTACTGAATCAGACACAAGGCCACGAATGCAGTTAAACATGCTTTTCGTGCAAGGCAAAATTACAATCCATAAACTTGTCACACAAAAACGCATGGAACGTAGCCAAATGTCATACATGTCACAGTATCAATGTGAACCCGAATACTGTCATTGTATGGATGAACTAATAGCAGTCGCAGATCAGTACGACAGATGTATTTACAAAGTCTACATAATACTGCTCACTGTATTGAACCGTATGAAATAAAAGACACTGTTTGCAAAGCCATGTTGGACAAATGGAAATTAAATGTAAAGTACCTCAATAAAGTATTTCAGTTATGGTTTCAGCCCCAGTGTTTTTCATGTTTAAACTGAGTGAAGAGACAAGGTGTAGCATGTAGAACTCCCACACACTGTGATCTATTACTGTTTAATCAGCAAACTACGTCCTAAACGAGTTTATTGTCTCTAGGTCCGTGATAACCCGACTTAATTAAAGGAGGACAATACAATAAACCACAATTACGAGTAATTAGTCGAATACATCACATGTTTACGTCAAGATACAACCGTCTGTTTGTCGTCCTACATAAACTGGAACAACGTAATACAAATGTCCAACAACCTAAACAATTTGTTTTCCGTATTGTAAAATTGTAACAGCGAAATTGCTAGCTATCTGAGAAATTCTTTTTAATTCCTTCATTATTCAAATAAATTTGGGAAATCATCATGAGACAAGTAAAACTCTGTGGTGATTAGAGAACAGAAGTATCTCAGGATAACCGATCAGATTGACAACGATAACATTGAAATTGTACTTGTCTTCTCATGAAATTGCTTGTAAATTCGAAAGGCTATTAAAGTGAAACTGGCCCATCTTTCAATCGTCCCATCTCGCAAAAGCAAAGCTTTTTAATATTTCTTTCATTTAAAAATGGAAATAATATACAAGAACACAGGGGATGAAATGTCCTTTCCTCGCTATTTTCTTTGATAACAATAGAAATTCACTCTATGTTTTTGTCCAACAAGTGAAAACCCTTTTTGAGTAAAATAATCTTTTCAGGACCTCTTAATTATCACATTTTTTCTTTAACTTAGAAAAACAGCATTAGAATGCATAAATTGCAAAAAAAAAGAAAAAGGGAGATTAATCAGGTTCCAGGCTTGACAGATGTTTTACAACTTATATTGGCGTTGAAGCGCGTTTCTCTCCTCTGTTGACGCACGGATTAACTACCAATAAATCAAACAGTCTTACATGACGTATCTTCGTGTTTTGGGACAGCGAGATTAAGCGCTGCGTTTATTACGTCACTAGTGGCATCTGTACAGTACTGCTTCAAGAACTGGTCTGTAAGGTGTTGCCGCTACTCAGGGTGGACGACAAAGGATGTAGATCAAAATTCTTTCTATTTCAATCTTACCACTGTCGCCAGAGCAAGAGATTTGTTCAAATTGATTGCTATGAAAATGCACATTGTGTTAGTTAGGCGGACAAAAATCAGTGTGTGTTTTATTGTTTTGAAAATTTAATGCTTTCGTGAATATTACATGACATCATTAGGTCATTTTGGTACAATTGCTATTCTTGTCACCAAAACAAAATTACATCGTGAAATTGCGTTATTCGTAAAAGTGGAGATTTCCCGTCAGCTGATGTATTTAACACAGACGTATCACCCGTATTCAGCTAATGTACGTGTTGCTTAACCTTGCTAACATGATAGCACTTTCCTTGGGCGATGCAACAATCACGTTTTATTCGTCTTCTGCTGAAAAAGCGGGGTGCTTAACCTCACTAATAAACCAAACAACTTAACATGCCGTTTTGTGTGCTGTAAATAAGAAGGAGAACCGACTGACGTTTTAGTTTTATGAGAATCCGACACTCGGTAAATATTTAGTTTTTCGGCAGTAAATCACAGCGCAGCGTGATCTGCTTGAATCAAATGGAAATTTACTCGGTCCTTGTCAATTTCTTTTTAAAGTGTTTTTCTTTGCAGAAAGGGCATAGTGAAGCGTAACGCTGTGGGTAAAATTCAAAAACCAATCACAAACCAGTATCAACATCGAAGTCAACAGGCACAGCGTGCTTTTGCTATTATTTGCATATCCGGCTAGGACGGTGCCTTTGCGGCTACATACGCAGCTACCCCTCCCGTTAGGGTAGCAGCTGTAACCCATGCCAGCCTCACATCGGGCATACCTGTACTTACAGAGCGGTCAAGCAGCAGCCACTTGAGACTGCGAAGAGTTAGAGCACACAGTAATAGCTAAAGCCGGACATAAATGGCTACGGGTTAGTCGTGAGTAATATTGAAATGCGAACCTAACCTTATACTTTTCGAGTGAATAAATAAAATGAATTAAGTCTTTCCAGCAGTAATGTTCAATCTGCATTCGGCTATATTTACTTCTTGCGTGAAACAGTGGGAAAGTTAAAATATTTAATCGACTTTACACAGCATTAGGTCAGTGGAAAACTGTTTACTCACAAATATCAATCTCTTTGAATTCTTTTAGTAGATTGAACTTACATGTTAGTGTTAAAATCACACACGCCCCGCGGCCAACCATTCAGAGGGAATCTTTTTCTACAGGGTCATCCCCTGCATCTCTCTGTCCCTGTACGAGCCACTCGAGAAGAAGAGACGTCAACATAACGCTACAGAATCAGGATCAAATTCTGACTGCATGTGTGGACTTTAGATTATCATGGTAGGCGACAACACAGTGTGGAATTGTTTTATCTTATGTTATGTAATGATATGTGCTACAGATTAATGGAGTGCGTCTTATCCACGATGCCTGGCACAGTTTACTGGGTTTTATCTGCCTATGCCACTTGTGCCTACTGTGTCATTCCAATTATCAGGTGGAGCCACCTCCTCCCAGATCAATATGCTCCTGGAGCATACAGGATTGCATCTCGTACTGGAAAATGCCTCTTTCATTCATTCCCTCGATGTAGCACTTATTTGCACACTTACTCATCACAGATACAATTATGATACACATGTTCTTTTATGTGAGCCAGTCACTTAGGTATGATAGCACACACTCCCAACTTTTTATGAGTTGAGATCTACTGTGGGAACCTCTTGTGTGCTCATATGACATAGGTTGTAGTAGAACTTGACAGGTGTCACCCACACTTTTAATATTACCAGGTTGTGTCTCAGGCTGTCGCCGAGATCAATGACCATGATTGTCCATTAGAATTGCGCTCTGATCCGGCGGTGTGCTCACACGCCCCGGGGCGATCGGTTGTTCTGGTGCCACTCAAAGCCTCTGTGGGGATCAAAATCTATATCCACCGGGACTTAACCGTTCTACGGCGGTTAAACTCTCAAAACCTTACTGACCATGCAGAATAACCGTTTAAAACATATCTGTAATTGTGATAAATCGTTTTGCTTTAATTTCAAATTGTATCCAAGAACCATTTTACTTGTGTCGTACACGCTCAAACATTTACTTCTGAATTTTAGATGTTTCGAATCATGCTGTGCGCACTTTCATTTTATGGATTTGAATTTGCTAGAAATTTGCCAAAAAGACTGCAGCACGATACGAGAAAACATAAATATCCAAAAAATATAATCTCCAAACTCTAATTGGCATTGTTTCTAATGGCACTCCAAAATGAAATAAAATTGGAAGTTAAACTCGAAAGTGCTTTTCATTTGTACACCCTTAAGTCACTGTCAGTCCGCAAAGTGCAACAAAGCCTTCACTTATTAGATATCAAACTTGTACTTCTATATTGGCAGTTACCCTAGAAACGGGGATAACGTCCCTGTGGTCACCATGGTGAATCTCTAGTGTGTCGTTGCCTCGGAGTTACCCCATCCATCTGTCTGATTCTCTTACGTCTACTTCTACACTCATACAACAACAGTTTCCAATAGCAACTGACTCAGTAGTTTAATACAGAAATGTACCCTCATTACATAAACTTTCTCTTTTGAAGAAACTTTAATAAAATATAAATTTGACCAATTAAAACGTTGTTTAGCTATCATACAATAGAAACGCACAGAAATTCTGCATACAAATTAAGTACATGGCGCCCTCTAGTGACTTGTTGAAGTAAAACCTTTGTCCTTGCCAAACAAACATGTAGAAAAGTGGTATCTAATAAACTGCATTTCTACTCAAGCATCGTTTTAATGTTTTGTACAACATAATATCTCCATGGAAATGAAATGTAGTTTTATTCGAACATGAATTACTTTTATCTTCAAGAAATTCGTGTAAATTTCACGACTTTAGGAAAAACATTTAATTGAATTCAAGAAATACGTGCTTATTTTTATATTCAAACATAATATGCTTGTAACCAAATAGGTCTTATCGCAAAACTCTTTGTCCATTATAAAATTTTTGTAAAAATATTGTAGAAAATATTTTAGAAATTGTTCAAAAAATTAATAAGAAACATGCCGGATAATTGCAAATCACTGTGGTCCACATCAATATTGCATGAAATAATTCTCAAATATACCAAACAAGATAATATGCAATAATTTAATTTGAAAACAAAAGACACTGACGAGAACAACTCCACAGCATTAATGTCTATTGTTGCCAAATTAAAGAGCTCAATTTGAACTTAAGCGAATTCAAATTTGACAAACCGAAAATTTATAGTAAACGACACATACAATCATGGTACATAATGTAAACAAAAGCACGTGGTACTCACATGTTATGTTGAGGTAGGCTTGAGCTTCCGGTGGGAGACCCAGTCCGTTGCTAGGGCGACACTTATACCACCCCGTGTCCTCCTTTATCACCGTGGAGATGACGAAACTGCCATCTGTGAATATCCCTGATCTACCCATTAGCCCTGGAATCTGCACAAAGTAATACAAACGTGAATGTCTCTGACCTTGTCCTGCAACATGTTTAACGATTAGATTGGATTATTGTCAGAGCAATTGCAAAAAGTAACCTGCTGATGAGTTGGTAATAAACTGCTCATAAGTAACCATGGAAACTCACCAGTTGAACGTCTTCGCCATTTTTGAACCACTTGTACGAGATGTTGTTAGGATATCCTTCCGCCTGACAATTGAGTTTGACCCTAGTACCTTCGTTTGCCGTTGTATTCTTGGGCGGCACCATTATGTAAGCGTTACCTGAAACAATAGCATGTCTTACTGAATACAAATACCTTTCTATCAATACAGTGTGCTGTAAAAAGACAACCACAATGGACTGATGATTTAATGACAAAAGTTTGGAATTCTGTACTGAACAGTAATGTTTTGTCTGTTTCAAACTGTTTCGTTGGATCGCCATCTCGAAAATCTGTAAAACGAATATTTTTATGACATTTATGACGTAGCCTGGTAGAACCTAAAACAACCAGTTGCACTTCTATGTTTATCAACACCATGGCTATCAACATCATGGCTACCTGAAATGAAACCAAATCAGTCTTGGTGCTTCTGGTGTGCATTTTGATTTCCAAGGATTGCTGTGCAGAAAACCAAAGTTGATGTAAAATTACCAAAAAGTCCCAACCGCCATGACAGTTCGTTTGCGAAACTAACAA
This sequence comes from Haplosyllis anthogorgicola, assembly GCA_038406195.1. Classification (NCBI taxonomy): domain Eukaryota; kingdom Metazoa; phylum Annelida; class Polychaeta; order Phyllodocida; family Syllidae; genus Haplosyllis; species Haplosyllis anthogorgicola. The sequence continues at coordinate 28,750 of JBCAUI010545691.1, forward strand.
TTTGTGACGCAGGACAAATATAATGTGTATCTCTATGCAAATAAAAACAACTTAAAAATACAAAATAATAGATCTATTTGGAGCCAAAATGAAAGTACGCAAATCATCTGAAATTGATTTTGAAGCAAAATGCGCAAAGTCTAAATGTTGTGTTTACAAGAATTATGCAAGAGCCCGTGTGCATTCAATGGTCTACTACACAAATGTCATAATGTATGTCTCAAATAGCCAATTTCTGAATTCACACAGTCCCCATGATACAATCCCATGTTTTATTGTTAGATCAACTTGGCCACAGAAGAGCACTAGACCGGGAAACAGGATTATATGCAAATGAACTAGACACAACTGGACTGCGAGGTTGGTTACCATGGGAAACTGGGGATTTGCTACTTTGGTTCCCCTAGGTGACCAATTATTCTTATGCGGATTTACAAAAAAATACGAACCGGACTTGGAAGCCTTGAGAATACATTAAAAACACTGAATTGAATTGTCTTTGGTTTTCTTTTCATTTTTACACGGCTCTTGAATTTTTCTTGAAAATTTGAACTGTAGAGTGAATATGCGACCCGGTGTCTTGTTTACTTCGGACAACATGCTAAACTGAAGAATTTTCCAGAATTTAAAAGCAATTTAATCCTATGAGGCCAACATAAAGTAAGCTAGATCAGACACAAAGCGAATACTTAATATGGACAACTATCTTCAATTTGCACCCATGTATTTAACGAAATAGACATGTAGCCTGTATTTGTTTTCGTCCCTCACACGTTCCTTTCCGCCATGGAAGATTTCTGCTTGATCTCGGTGGATAACTATTTTGAGTACTGTGGCCTTCATGCCACAATATTTTGGTATCTGTATGCACACTGAATACATACCCAGATATGCAAATGACAACACACAAACAACATTGCTCTTCCATGAGGAAAATTTTGTGTGACAAAAAAGTGAATTGCTTGATCTTGACCAATAAGATTGGAAAAGGCGCATATGCGACGAAAGCTAACAAAGGCTACACACTAAATAGCAAAGGTTTGCTTGAGCCATTCCCTTCGTGGTAATGTCACTAAGTCCAACTCCATGCAATGACGATTAAATGAGCTTCACGTTGTGATGCACATTAATTACATCTAACCTGCTGCTCACTGTAGATCCAATTAAAACAAAAACTGCCTCAAGTCTTATCTTATGTAAACATTTTATTTTAAAAGAGCCTTGACACGTTTTGTAACGTAATTTAATTATCTTCCTCCCTTAAGATGCCAATTAAAATTTATGCGTCTATGGTTCGAATGTAGGCGGCATAACACTGGTACAACTTAAGCTGGTGTGATCTCAGAAACCATGCGGGACCATAGGGTTCATAAGAGGAGATACCACAATGGAATCAATGAGTGTCGAAAAAACGTCTCAAATTTGATTAACATTTAATACAAATTTTGTATCATGTTGAACATGGATGATTCTGTCATAATAATAAAGATATCAGGGGTTGTCATTCACAAACAGAGAGAACCAGGTGGAAGCAGCTCTTCAAGAGCTTAAATTTTGAACATTTCAAAAATGTACAAGTCAAAAGAATGGGTGGTTTATGAATAAGAGGTGGTCCAATTGTTTGTAAACGCATTGAAGCTGAGACGATTAAAGGGACATTATGACTAGACAATAAGTTGCCCCTCCCATAGCTTGCTGTGTAGGTAAATAATATGGTACGATATGGTCGATGACTATTCTATTACATAGTCAGCACTTGTGAGTTTTAAAGCATCCGATACGTTTTTATACGCTGAGGTCAGACAGTGCCTTTGTACATCGCACTTAACTAGAGCTTGTATCTGATCTGAACAAGCTTTGTTAAACGTAACCCCCTTTCTCTCCTTCAGCAGTTCCTGGACTTATATATATTTAAGCGTATTTTCTTTGAGAATTTCCCGAATGGCGTGAGCAGGACAAAAAAGGATTTGTTTTTTAATAACAGCGCGTGATCCGGTCTCACTGGTCTTAATTACAGGAAAATAACAAGTTTTTACAGAAAGAGTGTTGTTTGTGTCTGGGGAATAATTTCAAGGTAAACACTAAGAAAGCTTTCCACATTGCCAGATCTCAGGAGAACTCCACGGACAGTAGGAATCAGGACAAGACGACGTGTTGATCTTGGGACGCTATGAAATTTAGAAGTGCGTTGCAAAACAGGTAAATAATAGAATTCGTCATGGTCGTTACAAATTTTAACGTTTTAACGCCCACCACCCAGCTACTCCTTAAGGGAGACCATATTTGATTTCCATGGAGTTGGTGCCCCCTGAAAGATAAATCGCAGACCATACACCAGTTTATGCAATCAAATAAATACCAGGCCTATCCCTTCTTCAGACATACTAACATAATTTCCAGAACAATTGACCAAGACACATTTTCACAGATCTGTTTTACACAGAATTGAGCAACAGAATCCAAATGCATTTCCCCTTCAGTTACACAAAAGATGACAAGCCAGTTGTAAAACAGCAGGACAATAGAATTCAAAGCCGCATCCATGTACAGCGCGGAATTCAAAGGTTTCCAAAGTGGTAACAAATTCCGTAACTATTTCAGTTCATATCTGGAATGATAAAAATGTAGGCAATGAATTACAGTAACACAAAGGTAAATCTAGAGGCAGATGACGAACAACATCTGTAGGCTCCTGTAATAAAGCTGGTGCACCAATGTATCTACTGCTTCCATCTGTAGGAAACATCGATAAACATTGTTGACATCTTACGCAATACAGCGTAACAGATACGAAAGTAAGAACACAAAATACGAAACTAAAAACACAAATGGCAATTTGAAACCCAAGTTCTTGATAGAAACGTTGTAAAAATCAGCTTCATCTGGTGATAGTATCGTGTATGGGACATTTCCTTCTGTAGAACAGCTTCAGAGTAGGCAGCTCCAAATAGGGCAGCTTCGGTCGGAAATACTGAAGAGAGCATTATGACTCCTGAGCTGTGTCGTCCTGACATCTAGAGTTACACTGAAAATGATATTTGACACACTGCCTTGTAAGGAAACCAACCAAATGTCTTATCCCGTTTTTACAGTCAAGTTTCCTTATTCCATCTGAGAAAGTGCTCCACCCGTCCAGTGCTGCCACCTATTCTAGTTTTTTTATGTCAAATGTTATTACAGGGCCATAAATCAGCGGCCTGGGCCCGTGATTAACATGTAGAAGAGCAGGCTAGCGGTCCAGAAGGGGCCTGGGCGATATTATAAGCTACTGCCGGTGGTTGGGCCTTGCAAACACACTGCCTTCACTGCGGAAATTGAATGCATAAGTAGCGCGTGGTGCAAATTCCTGCATTTTCTTACATTTTATGGCTTTTACAAGAAAATAAGAGATCTTCCCGCAGACGAGGACTTTATTTATGGGAATGATATGTGTTATGATGCACAAGAGAAATACAAGGCATTGTATTTGCAATTCCATTAGCACTGCGGCCTCCTACATTTGCAATACAAACTTAATGACTTTAACAATTCACAAATTACGAGTGAAACACCAGTTTTTAATGAGTGTATATTCAGTACGAGATTTGAAACGATATCAATAAAATGTTCGAAATTGATATTTTGAAATGGTTTATTGCCAAGAACACAAGTCCCTTCTTTGCAGTGCCAAATGTTTTCATGCTACAAGAATCCGTTCGCATTTGACACTTGGTCCAAAGAAATTGCAATTCATCCGCATCAACACAGAACAGGGAACTGTTTGTGTTTGTGTGAAAAAAATTTACAGGCATAGAATTTTGTGTGTAACGTTTTCTTTCCTATGAGATATGAGATAATACGTTAAGTTGTCATATTGTAAAATTAAATTTTAAACTTAAATCAAAGAGGACCTCAGACTGAAAAAATCAAACGATTTGAAATACGACAGGACATATCCTTAGAATTTATAATTCAATGTCGTAACTAAAAGCGAATAAATCAGCAAAGGGAACAATAGAATCTCCCGCTGTTTCAGTCCCTATTTATTCTAGAGTACTGCAATGAATTACTTTGAAGCAATAGCATAAAGAAAAATTATCTGATTATGCTCAGTATTTATACCTGACTGAATTTTATATTTGCAGTGGCGAACTTAAAATGACAAGTTCTTTATTGTCTGGTGTTTCACTGTAATTTGTGACGCTTTGCAGTTTTCACACAAACCCCATGTTCTTTCTCAAAAATATTTCTTATTTTGAGACATTAAGTGATATCAATGAAAAGAATTGTAGAGGTGATGACAGAAATCACGTAAACAGGTTTAGTAAGCGTATTCAGCACACATCTGTGGCGGTTATTGGCTCTTCCAGGATGTCTGAGCTAAATGTAGTGATCAACTTGCATGTGTTAACAGCTTCTAGTACTACACAATGTTGTAACGAAAAGCTGTGCATAGACTTTCTACCTTGTAGGCTTTCTACACTGTCGTTATAGGTATATTGTCATTGTCGTCGTCATCGTTGGTGTAATTATTGACAGCATAAGCTACTCACAGTCAAATGTTAACATGCACCACACTTTCATCCAATACACAGGTCTAGCAGAAATTACTAAAACCGTCACTCACATTTTAATTTTGTAGCCATGATTATTTTGTGCAGACATGTCACAATGTCTCAAAATTAAATCAATATCAGGAGCTGTTTTGATTTGTATGTGTCTTATTCAAATACTCATTAAATTCCTCACCCAATATAAAGTTTGCTTATAGTGAAAGAACATGGGCCATTTATGTAGAAATATAAAAAAAATTAATAAACGCGCTGAACTGAAAAAATAGTTGTGTACAAAAACATGTTAATCAATGTTAAAAACTGTCAAATACCCTCACACTGTGTATTAGTCATCTAACATTTAAAATTTTGCATAATCCGTGTTATTTACAATGTAATTTGCATATTTGATTTTTAAATGCAACTTGCACCTTTAAATTTCTAATGCAATTTGCATAATCAGTAGTATTACAATGCAAATATATTAATCTACAAAGTTATTAGCTCCTTGTTAATTAAAACAGTTGAAGTACAACAGATATAGGGCCACACCTCAAAAACATAAAGAAAAAATTGAAAAATTCAAGGAATATAAAAAACAGTACACACTATGATCCCATCTAACCATAAAGCCAAAAGCAGTAAGCATTGGTGAAGGTCATTGGTGAAGGCCAATTTTAGAATAACTTGGGGAAAAGTCACATCAAACAAACACTACAAACTGGCGTGCATGATTTCATCCACTGCAATTACCCTAGTTATTAATCTTAATAGAATTTGGTTAATCTGTGACCCAATTTCATAAACCATGCCAGGTTTTAGTGTTCGTCACTAGGACATGTGGTGCCTCCTCTATGAAGCTAAGAGTTATGCCATCTGCGGATTTTAAAGACAGTGACATAAAAATTGTGTATATTTTGGTAACAAACTCTTAGACTTTACTCGTTATGTGTAGTCAGTCATCTTTAAAAGGCAATAATGTATTCCGAGGTAAGAATGAATTTCATAAGGGTGAATTTCATTCAGATTTTTTGAATTGGGTCTCTATTATTAAATACATAATTTAGAACAGGCAGTGTTTGTTGATTATTTTATAATTGTGAGGATGTTTTGTGTAATTTAGTGTTGGTAATAGCCAATACAGTATCTGATTTGGAAGTAGTTATATTGCCAAGAAAACTTGCCAATGTTTATTTCCCTGACATTTTAAAGTGATGCCAACAGAGTAATTTCCAAAATGCTGAAAATTTACCGCTAAAATGATGCAGTGACATGAATTCAAGTGCACTTTACTGCTATGTGAATTTGCATGTTAGGGACCTACAACAAAAACCTCCTATTGGGAATCAATGCACCAATTTGCATGTAATTTCAACTTTCAATTAAAGCATTACATTTTCATTCATGATACACAGAAATGGATTTTCACACAGTGAATTATTGATTAGTAACCACACATTGATTTCAAGTCCATTGATATGTAAGGCATATGATTCCTGATGGAAAAAGTCAATGTCCCTTCATACGAAACCGCACCAAAATATACTGAGGCAGTTTAAGTGCATGTTGAATTAAAGAAGATTTATTCCCAATATATTCCCAATATCCTGCTGCATTGTGTATGATGTGGTGCAAATCATTATACTAAAGAATACAAAGTCACGTCACTGACACCCTACCAAACTTCTTTTGTGTCCTGTCCTGTGATTTGTAGGATCTCCCCATAATCAGTATTCTGTTGTGTGATTGGACAAGCCCTGTACATAATAAATTATGTTAATGAGGTCTTGGGGGAGATCCTCATTGGCTGAATGAGTTGACATTTGCTTGGGGGAAGTGTGGAAACTTTATGAGTGGACATTTGTTTTAGGGGGTGGGAACTTTGTGGAGTGACATTTTTTTAAAGGGGAATGAGAACTCAATGAATGGACATTTGTTTTAAGGGGGAACTTTAAGAGTGGACATTTGTTTGAGAGGGTATGAACTTTGTGGGGGCATGTTTCCAAGTGCAAAGCATGGGTTCCATCTAGTACTAATAACATGTTGTAAGGTGAATAAAATCAGCCCAATTTAAATTATCAAAGTGTTACCACTAAAGACAAGTGTAATTCCTTAATTGTGAGGTTTAAATTTTTACAAAAATTACTGTGGAATGAAACAGAAAACAAAGAATTTATGGTTCAAGTTCCCTCAACAGTTGAAAGCAGAAGTCCAATTCGTACATAAAACTTCCACTTTAAGTCTAAATTTAGAATCAATAAAAATGAAAATTACGAGAAGCCTTAATTTTCTTTCGAAATAATTGTATGTCCCATATATCAGCTACTTAAATTTTTTAAAACATATCAGATCTGAGGGAAGTTCCACTTTTCCTGCTGAATTTGCTTTTATAACAAGGGGTGTAAGAAAAGGAAACCTGTCCTGTCATCCCAAAGCGATGTAAGGGGACCTCTCTACTGGGGCTTAAAATTCCAACCCTCAAAACGGAAAAGTTCTTAATTTATTTAGATATGATTAATGAAAATTATTCAACAAAAGTTCGCATACTGTTGTGCTGTTAGAATTATATAAATTTTCTTTTTTGTATTATTAATAAAAAGTTAATTTTACATGAATATTATTATTCCTGAGTTCAAATTATTTAAAATTACAAAAAATAATTATTCACCAGTGGTACTTAATTCTGGTTAATATTTAATGAGAACAAAGTTCTATGGATTCAAAGTTTCTAGATACACACAACACGTCCCCTTCCACCACACGCACCCCCGCCTCACCCCTCGCCCCCCCTGCGCCGCCCCCCTCTGCGCCGCCCCCCACCTGCGCCGTCCCCCCACCCGCGCCGGCCCCCCGTCTGCCCTACATCCATTCTTTCACAACACACATAGCTAACGGTTGGTTTGCTAAAAAATATGGAATATTTTAAAATAAATCCACTGTGCCGTAAAATATACGGAAATAAAATGAAAGCAACGCCGTATTAAATTGCCTTGGCCTAACAGATAGAACTGTTTTCCCGCCTAAAAGTGTGTACGTGAAGAAAGTCACGTAGGCCACTCCATGTGATGACATGGCCGACTGTCCTAAAGTGAATATTTGTTTTGCATCACATCTTGGTTTGTAACGAAAATCTAACACAAAATCTTCGTAGACATTCTGACAGTGACAAGACACTGTGAAATCAATTTAATGTGAAGGGCAAGGCAATACTTTAGTTTTACCTTTTAAACGAAAGAAATTTTTGTGAGCGGCGATCAGGAAAAAATAAATGAATAAAAGATAAAAAAAATGTATTTGCTGTTTTTGCTATCTTTGGAAAAATTACGACAATTTAATCAAACAAGAGGGGATGAAAAGCTACAACTTTTATTTGGGCACTGATTCATGCGTTGAGCTTCCCGTGAGCGTTACAGCCCGTTTTCATAAACTTAAAGCCCATTCTTTAACGTGACAACAAGTGTTAAATGTTGTATGTTGTTTTTTTTTTTTACAGAATGCTGGTCTAGTAGCATTATGTAATAAACCAAGATAATGCTACATTTTGTTGGGTTATGGATGTGCATTAAGTTTATGAAAATGCGCTGCTGGTAGCGTTAGGTAATAAACCACTCTTAACGCGTTAAAGGCTGATGTTAAGTTTATGAAAAGGAGCTGTAAATATTACATAGTTACCGTCGATGCGTTAAGGGCGGTGCATTTTTCGCTAGTTACACTTGGCATAAAGGCCGCTGGTTAAAGCTATCGGAAAATTGCTTTTTCAGGTTTTTCAAAACGAGAAGACCCTACCATGGGAGAGATCTCTCGACGATGAAGTAGAAGAGGAGACCAATCCAGTAGAGCTTGGGAGATTGATCGGATATCCGATGAATCGATCAGTAAGCCTTAAATCAACGATCATCGATTTTAGTTTTAACATCGGATGATCATCCATACTTAGGCATACATTTTTGAGACAAATATTTTCTATTTACCTGCCTAAAATTAAACATGTATTCAAATTGTTTAAGAACCATTAGCATTTTAAGAATAGTTAAGGAATACGATTCTTACTTTAGATAAAGGTTGCAAATTGTGTACATAAGGTTATACACCGTATTGTGCCGATTTAAAGCGCATGCGCGAAGCACATACCTCGTTAGACCTTGTGATATACCGCAGAATGCCTAAATTCATCTAAAGGACTATTTGTATGAAGTTTCTTGGGGCTTAATTTATTGCTCCTTCTTGGATTTGGACAAACAAAAATTGACAATATAGCTATAATAACTTTGCATCAACTGTTCGGAATTTCCAACGGTGAAAAAATGTTCCACAAGTAAAATACCTCAAAAAAGGGGGCGCCATAGGGCATGCGCCTTATATCGGCACAATACGGTAAGGAAATTCCCACAAGTTAAAGTGATATGATTTTTGTGTACTGGTGTTTCAAAACTAAAATATTTCAGTAATTCCAAATTTACATAAAATATTAACGAAAGTTGTGGAGCGGGGAGGTAGGGGCCCTGGTACCCTCTGTTTTGGACTTGGGGTGACTCTGCCAATGGGTTTCAAAGCCAAGATTGATCTGTCACTTTGAATCACTTCTGAATTTTTCACCTGCTTTTGCTCAATACAAAAACTTTTAATTTTTATTATCGTCACGTTGTTGTTTATTATAAATACCAAAAGGGTTAGAATAAAAAAAATGCAGTGAATTACTGATTTGTGAATTTTTTTTAATCTTTGCCAGAAGATTTCGTGACAAATGATTAGACTACAAAATAGGAAAGATGAAGTAAATCACATAACAAGACGAATTCTAGCTGATGAATCTGCTTATTTCACAGTTTCGCTAGAAGTACAAGTTTTTCGAAATTATTTTCACCTGACAAATTATGCAAATTTGCTTAATTAGGCAGATAACATGCTAATAATTCATAGTAATACTACAATAACTGAAATTAATAACTTAAATCTTACATAATCTTAGCAATAAGTTCAGTACTTGTAAAGGCTTTAGTTTTGGTTATTTAGTATTAATTTATTTGTCTAACTAGATGGAACCCGTCCGTTGGACGGGAAACATGCCCCCACATGCCCTCCAAAACCAAATATCCATCATAAAGTTCCCCTCTCCCCTTAAAACTAATGTCCACTCTTAAAGTTCCCATCTCAGGCAAAGGATCATGGGATGCCACCTCATTAACATAATTTGTGTCTAGCAATGAGGACACCCCATTGGCTGTTGGAACGTGACACTTCCGTCTCTTAAATTTGTTAGTAGTATGATTAGACAAATTGCCCAAATTGTTAGGCAAAATTGTGGCAGAAAACAAATAACTTGAGTTGACTGTGAGGCAAGCTATACATGAAAGGTTTTTCCTAATTATTTTGTCCGACACTGAATCTGGCAGAATATTTATTGTAAAATAGCTAACGTTAGATGCTAACAAACGCTATTTTAAAGTTTCCAAAATTAGTAAGTTAGAGAAATTAGAGAAATTTTTGATCTGACCATGTTTTAAGGCAATGTTGTTTTTCCCTTACCGATATTCCCAAACTTTTGGTGGGGTTGAGAATAATGGAGATACTGAATGCATTGATCCCTGATTAAGTGGGTCATAAATGTAAGATTTATGCATTGTGACCTCCTGCTACTTTAGCGGTAAATCTGAGATCGGATAGAGCGATAGGATCTGAAGAGAAGACGGAAGTCCTGGTGCCACGAGAGATAACATTGAGTAGTGAGGTCAAGTTACACGGCTTTCTTCATCCAGGTCAGCTGCTGAAATTCCTACCATTTTTGAAAATGTACAGAACAAATGAGACCACAAAAGAATTTCACGCTGTATTTTTGATGTGATACTATTCCAAAACTGCTAGAACTTTCACCCTTTGATGTGTAAAAATGTGTCACTGTTTCAGTACACGGAATGCGTATCAGTTTTGGAACAATGGCGCATCAAAAGAGCAGTATGAAATTTTAAGTTCTCTCTTCTGTTCTAGACATTTCCAAATTGATACGAATTCTGTGTAATGGTCATTAGTTGTGACAACTGTGCTGTTCTAAAATGTGCTGCTTGTTCGCTGCTGTGGGAATCTATTGTTCTAAAATGTACTGTTACCAATGCTGTTGGCAAAAATGAAAATTGTTTGTGTCATGATTCTCATTCTTCTACCAGAGAATGAGGGAGCATTGGGTGATCACTCTTTAGTGGGAACAATTACCATAGACACTCTGCTCACAGAGTGCTCACAGGGCAATTTGAAGACGTCATCAAAACGTCATCAAAACGTGATGAAAGCGTCGTTAAAACGTCACTGACAATCTACTGTGATACTTTTATGTTGGGTTACTTTGCGTTGAGATTTGGCTAAAAGGAAATGTAAGGAAAAGTAAGAAACCAGAGTTTTTATTTCCTTATTTATTTATTCATTTCAGGATACAATAGAATTTCGTGATGTGACCAAAACATGAAATAAGCTCAACAACATGAAATTCCTGTTAAAAAGGAAAAACATGAAATTGCTATCAGTTTTGGAACTAAAGCACACCAAAATCACAGCGCAGTAGGGTACAAAGTATGACATACAAAGCACGATTTTATGTCTAAAATCATGTGATGGTATGCTGAACTGCAATGGTAAAGCACAAGAGTTTTCTGCTGCCCTACGTGGAGCAGTGATCGTGCATCTTCTCCACTTAGCAAATCCATCTGAGACGTGGCGACATCTCTTACTTATGAATGAAATTAGCCGGTGGATTGGATGTTCGATTCCAGACATGGTAGAGCTACTGAGAAGATGTTTTTCAATGTCAGAGTTTGCCCCTCCCATACCAAGGTGTTAAATTGGTCCTGATCATTTGGAACGGGTAAACGTCACATAACCAGTAGCCGATGTACAGAATATGTAGACAGGATGACTTACAATCTTTTTAAAAGGTTGTTTTAACTTGAATCAGCAACTGAAACCCTGTCAATTTGCCAATGTTCGGAACAAAAGAAGGAACAAATGTGCTTTTTATATGGTATTGTTCCGAGACTGATTTCATCGTCTGAGGGAGAGTAGTCATGGCTCATGACAACGTTGGGTGAGCTCTTATGCCAGTCAGTCAGTCACGAAGTAGTATTTATTTTCAATCAGCTAAACTACTAAGTTAAGAACTGAGGCAATTTGTTCATTGGGCATTGCAATGCCCAATGTAACGGGAACGCGATATATGCCGCACATGCGCAGTAGATGCCATTCTGCACATGTGCAGTAGGTGCAGATATGTATAAACT
>JBCAUI010545692.1:0-23037 GCA_038406195.1 Haplosyllis anthogorgicola
TCAAAAATCATTCTTCCAAGCTGAAGATGACAGTGTGATACTGTCAAAAAGTACTTACTTGTAAAGTAAATCACTATTGGATCGACACGAATTCTTCTACTTATCAAAACAAAACGCCCGATAGGAATCTATTTCATCTAATGATTGCTTCTGTGCTGTGCTTGAGTTGAAACAAACCCCGTTTCAGAAAACTTACGGGAAAACCTTCGGGAATTGAAGGAACTCGTTATTTCCTGTAACACGACCATAAAGGAGAAAGCGAACGTGAACCAATTCCATAAATGATTCACAAGTTGATATTAGCTTTCGCCGGCGGTACGCTTGAGAAATTGCAAAACCAGGCTACACGTATGAAATATTTACATTTATAATTTGCGTTCTAGCGGTATTTTGAATTCACTGAGGGCGATATACTATTTAGGGATCACCTTAAGTTAACAAAACGATATAAATAAGACCTATAACAAGAAAAGCATTCACCTTTTCTATCACAAGTTACTTGTTTATGACGGACACATATTTAGATTACAAAACGGGCATTTCGTTATGTTTTCACATCTATTTTATGGACTATCAATTTAATTTCTTCCGGGATGCCGATTGAAATGAGCCACGGAAAATCTTCCAAAAATATCTTTACATTGGTCGATCAAATATCGTACAACCATGTGAAAAAAGGATTTATTGTATTGATTACAAATATAGATAAATAATCACATGTAGAAATCTGAATCTGAATGAATGGGGGTCACACATGGCACAATCAACAGACTCCGACTCATTTCGTCAATAAAAATACTTCTTCGCGACTTAGTTACGTGCAGACCGAATTATGGGGATATTTAATGCTTAAAAGATTATAACTACTTAATTCGGAGAGATAAAGAGTACAAATCGGAGCTAATCTGCTACACACCATGCAATAGCTCAATTTTCACTATCGATTGCCATATAATTCTAACTGGTATTGTGAGCCTTGCAGAATTCCTAATGCACAAAAACTTGCATATCGTCTCCCTGATTGCAGCTTATATTTTCACCACGAAGATATTTATAGTTCAAGGCATTAAGTGATTGAGATTTTATATGCCTCTAGGTATCCTTATATTTCTGCTGATCAATATTGGTCTCTTACTTTCCTTGATAAAACCTGACATGGTCGTACTAATTCTATTATCCAGCATGGTATTCACTTCCCAAGCCGCCCACTCTCGTTTACTTGAATAGTAAGCTTTTAAAATGCGTACGATAGGTACACCTCTGTATGCATGCAGTTTCTTTTGAACATCAGCAAAACCATACGTCTGTATATGTAATACACAGCACTGCTTCACATGGTTTGACAGAATGATATATCATGCTGTTGAATATAAAAGATATTCTTTTCGCTTATGAAATTTCCTGAGACAGTTGAAAACTGTATCTAGAAAACATGTACTGTCTTACAACATCAAATTACTCTCAAACTACTCATACAAATTCTCTAAGGTGTTATACTCCCAACACCGAACATCATTCTGGAAAAATATTATTTTCTGGTAAAGGGTAAGTTTGCAGCAATAGATGATGCAGATGCAAACTATTTAGTTAAGCAGTTACTCTTGTTGTTTCTGTTTACGAAGCAATTTCATTTTAACATTTTGGCAAATTGAAAACGTTTAGTTAACTTTAACGGTGACTCTTCTGTACTTGACGCGTTGATATATATGCTTTTTCGTTAACTTTTGTTTTTAAAATACAGATCATTGTTTGCTGGGAGGTTACACTTTATATAATTCTCTATCTGTACGTTACAATAAAATAAAATACATAAAAGCTAAAAAAAATTACTTTACATTGTGTAAGACAAAAACAGATTGAAATCCTGCTACAGTCAAAATACTGCTGCTGTGTATGCATAGACGAATGGTAAATTTAGGCATCAGGTGTTGATGATGTAAAGGAAGCAGTGTTAAGTCTTTTTACAGTGTGAAAACTACAGACATCGGGAGTATCAGATAGATACCGTTACAGTTTCCTTTCTATAGTTTCCTGCGGTGAATACTTCGCAATTTCAATCAAAATGTGTTTGCTTTTATTGTACAAATAGACATAGTCAAATAAAGACAGTTGAAATAAAACCGTAATAGCAATTTGATTCTGGAAGCAATGCTTTCGGATAAAGTTGTCAATATGGTGAACAATCAATAATTACCCTTTTCGGTTTGGAAAAGAAATTCTGAATAATCTCTGCTGTTAATAAGAGTCGTAACCACATAAAAATGATAGTAAAAATGTGTACTAATTGCTGGCCTAATACATTTCTTCCGCTTATGGTGAAACATTCTAGATGCTCTGGATAAGAAACTTGAACCTAAAGACTCATGCATGGAAAATGTACAAGGGTATTGCACATCTTGTGTCATCATACGAATTTAACGTATACGTTGTCGACATTCCAAAACACGCCTGGTTGCGTTCAAGCTATCCCACCGACATGGCAATCTTGCGTGTTACTGTCATGGAATTAATTAATTAATAAAGGCTTGTCCTGCTGAACAAATATCATGGGATATAAATGATCACTCATTTTATTAGAAATTCTGACTACTGCTAATTAATTGGACATTCTTCTCTTCCACTCTGAACAGTATGAGATTGATTTACGTCGATATCAGGTAACACCAAATGAGCAAGAAGTGATACACTTTACAGTAATTCAAATGCAATTGTATTGTAAAATAATTGTGTAGTTGATTGAAACCAGTGTTTACTTGTGGACTTATACGTCTACAGTACTTAGTGAACACTTCAGCTGTACAGAAACATGTCACATTTTTTCTGGACGATGCAGTGGGTGGTGTTAGATAAAAATAGAGTAAACTCGAAACGAATATTAACTACATTTAGGCATGCTGATTCAAATAAGCTTTCATCGGGCAGCTCCATGTTGGGAACTTTCAAAGTCCAGTTCTGCCTAAATGTTTCACAAAGATGAAATCTAAATTCTATTAGTATCTGTCGTTGCTGCTTAAGAACATGAGGCAGAACACAGATCCTTGCCATTTACTGATAAGCACCACACTACAAGTCTCATCATGTCCAACGTCGGCATTTATTATTTGATACGAATTTTTTCAAAGACACATTTTCGACTTATTTTAACCTGCAAACATTGTTCAGTACTATTACAACACGAACTGCCCTTCTTTTTTTTCTCAGCAAAATATGAAGAGGAATTCGAAAGCGCCTGAGCTCTAGTCACAGGTTACAGCTCACAACTAGTAATACAAAAGTATACAAATAAGCAGGTTATTTATGGAATGTACATATCAGTTACCATATAATGGGCGCATGACAGTAGCCACTACTCCACTACTGAGATTGTACTACTTGATCAAGTTATCTAAACCAAGACATAAGAAATAATAAAGGCAAGCTTCTCTTTTGAAACTGATCAGCCTTACCATTGTGCGAATGCTTAAAGAGGTCTCTTCGCGGACATTCATTGATCAAACAAGACTTGGTCAAGCTGTACCTACACAATATATTTACTTTGTGGTATTTGAGTAAAACAGTACTCGGGTAGGAAACAACTCTCACCGGATTCGTATCCATTAAGTGTTTTACATGGCTTAGAAGAGATTCTCTCGTACGATGGTTCGTCTGTGTGAGATCACAACCTCTTTGTCATCGATATCCCGACGGGTAACAATTTGATTCCAAAATACAATCAATGTATTTCCCAAGGAGGAAAGTAATATCGTGCGATTCCAAGCAAATTTATTTGTAATCAGTTACATGCACATTGATAATCTGTCAGGCTTCCTTATCTGATCCCCCAAAGAAATCGTTTTTGTGTCTTTCATCATTAGGTTAAGACAATATAAATACCTGTCAACCGTATTAGCGATGTTAATAGCGTTTAGAGAAGATTTGTTTTAATGTCATTATTCTATTTTCTTGCCAGTGAAGCTGTACGAGCTGCGAATATTTCTCCAGATAAGGCAGTGGGTTCAGTGCGTCAACCTTCTAAAAACAACAGTATTTAATACAACTATAAAATTAAGTAGATATCTTTGCGATGTTACTATACTTTTCATCTTTGAATGGGTTATGTGAAACAAAGAACTATCTAAAGTAAAAATGATGGCATATGATTAACAAAACAGCTCCCAGCATTACAAAGACAATCCGATTCATACAAAGAGAAAAGTTTTCTGCTTCGAAAGTGGGGAGAACACATGTTACCTACCCATGCCTCACAGAAAGACTCATTTCCATACATGAATTGATTCCGGATGGATATGCTTTATCATATTGAATAAGACAATGGGTATTTTGTGTGGTTTTCTAGACGTAATGTAAGGTTGTAAACGCTTTACCTCAAAATCAGCCATTAAATACTTGGTGAATATCTATACAAAGCAGTTATTGTTTATGGTGAATCATTCGTCACATTTATTAAAAATCTGAAAAGAATTATGCAACAGGCTATGTAAAACAAGAAGTGGGGTTTTTTGTTTTTTATTTTTTAAAATCTTATTTCAAAAATTATAACTAAAATATAACATGTAAAGTAAATGCCTATGAATACTTTACGCAATCCGACAAGTAATGAAGCATTTGTATTTTTTCCACAGTGCAAATCAGGATTCCTGTTGCTTTCTAGAGGGCCCAAGTAAATGGAAAATTTGTTGACATGTATTATTGCACTTTCAAACTTATTTCATATCATTTTAAAATGGCGTACATTTTTTTTATGAACGGTGGACTTTGACACAATTCTACTCAATTTCTGCTTCTTAATTATTTATCTACCTATAAAAATAATGGAATCATAGTCAGTAAACCTTTACGAGTCCCACTTTACAAAGCTGTTTGTCCATATAGCATAATAGGGCACAAAGACCTCAAGATTAAAGGTCATGCACAATAGAGGATCGGAAGGCTAATTCTACTCCTTTCGGTTTATTACTACTATCGTGCGTACTTGCCATCGAGTTTCAAACATGACGGTAAACATAGATTTTGTAATTATGGAATTTTTCCAAAAACCCACTTATATCAGCTGAAATTAGTACCTTGGTCGATTTATTATTCATAGTTCTTTTTTATTATTTGTAAGTTGCTTTACCAGAAATGATTATTTTCAAAGTACCCTTGGACAAAGGAACGTAGCTTATGTGGCAAGTGGACCAGGCTGAAACGTAAACTCATTGCTAAATCCTCAAGATGCAAAAATATATGAAAGCGAATAACAACTAGCTTAAAACCGTGTGGTGACCAAATAGGAATAGCCTAAATTTAAAGAAGTGTCGCAAAAACTTGCAGCAGACTATCGAATCGATCCACTACAAATGTCACAACTGCTCCTTTCCATTTTAAACCGCATGTTCTGCCACATATTTCTGCCACATATTTCCAAAGACAATGTTCACTTACAAATTTGTGTATGGTGGAATAAACATGAAATAGTGGATATGGTAACAATTATGTGGTGGAATATTTTATGTATTGTATTACTTTTGTTTTGAAACCAATGACCTTGTCATGTAAAGAAAGGCATCATGGTAGTGGAAACAATTTCCAGTGACAAACATTGTGTGAGTAGTAGTGTCCACAACCACAAGATGCCTTGAATAGTGCTGCCACACAATGAATACTTCTTTGCACGACAAGGCTTTTGGTTTATAAACAAAAGAAATATATTAAAATTTGTGTATGGCGTATGCGGTGAAAAATGCAGCAGTGACATGAATGGTTTGATAGTCTGTAAAGGTCTCGTTCTGAAACAGGACAACTTTGTGAATGTTCAATCTTGTCAGTACATTCCACGTGAAGTCGGTCAATTAACTATATATAATCTACACAAAACATTTATGGATTTATGGAAAGGTGGATGAAATGTCGAAGCAATTTTCATCTCCACAAGCTGTCATTGAGCATTTGTCAACTGAAGCGGTTTTCAATCCATGTAAAAACTTGTACGAGTTGGAAAAAGTAATTAAGCCCTGAACTGTTGAGTTTATTTCAGTCTCGCCCTTGTTATAATTCAATCTCAAGTTTTCTTCAAGATGTTTAAATTAGTGCTTTGTACAAAATATATATCCAGACTGACAATTTTTTCCCTCAGAAGATGTTTCTCATATGATGCAGTATTGAGGATAACACAAGTTGCTTGGGTAGAAATAGCCCCAGATACTCATTTAACTACAGTATCTGCAACTTAAAAAAAGAACATCATTTCCTGTAGTCACTTAATTACTGGGTCTAGAACCAAGGCTGGATATCTGTTCAGATTCCGCTGTGTTCGGGACACGAGTTACAAGCCACCTCATTTGAACACATATAATGGGACATTCAAAAACAATTTAAGAAAACAAAGTGGTCAAAATCGTATCAATTCCCATACGTGATGTCGGCATGTGCATGTGAAGAATCGACAAGACACGTGTATTTTCTGCTTCGTATCTTTAACTTCATCGTCCCCCTTTTTAGTACTGTTTAAATACTGCTTTCAATGATTGACGACGCTACCATTATCTAATTCGTTTGAAGACAACTGCTTCCATAAACATATTGCATGTAGTTATCAAGGTCCTTGTAAAGTTTTTTTTGGTGCATTTACTTTGTAGCTGGAAATCATATTGGCAAGATGTTACCTGATGAGGGACAGTCTAATAACCCTCACGCCAGAAACAAGGCCACAGCTTCAAGTAACAAGTAAATTGCCAAAAAGGTACAAGCATTGTCATTTCATCAACTCCAAATGACAACCAGCTCCTGAATAAAATGCTATCTGCCATGGGCAGGATGTATGACATTAAAGCATTGTCTTCTTCAATGTCCTCTCCTGGATGTCACATCTCTCTAATTATCTAACAATACATTAAGTTAGTTTGATATGAGAAAAATATCTTCCCAATTGCTCCAAATAAGCCACTTAATCCTGACTGTCTCCGCATGGACATGACAACAGAACGTTACCTCAAGAAACTAGCAAAATAATCGTTTGCGTGGGAGCAAGTCACCATTTCACACACGTCTATTATTGGCGGAATCAAAACTCCATTAATATCCGTCAGTCGCGAGGCATGTATAAGTAGCTTGGATCATACGCAAAGCTGCCTAAGCTCCTAATCTTTGCCATTAAGCATTGTATATATGGGTAAATGAATGCAGCACGAAGATGGGCTCCTTGCAGGGGTAATGGTGCAATCAGAATGCCACACTGACTTATTACTTCCTTTTACCTTAGCTTCTGTGCGCCTAGATACACCGCGGGTCTTGTATGAATAGGATTTTGGGAGAAGGCAACGCCCTGGGGACTAAAGTTCAAGTGCGACATACAAACACATACAGGCGACTTGCGACACTTCTCTTGAAAATCTCTCCACAGTTCCGTCCCTCAGTTCGATGCTCCCTGACCTCTCAAGTCTTGCACAACTATTCTCAACAGCTTATATCATGCCAACTTCTTCAAGGGTATTACATTCATAAAACCTTCTCAATGAAAGGCTCAGTCGACTTATCATGCTTTGCTGATAGCGAATTTACTTCTATCAAGTTGGTATTTACACGAACCCTGGCAACGTTTAGCACGTTGTGAGAGAAACATCTGATAAATTCATTGCTTTCAGACCCATCGACTCTATATCACTTTAATCTTTCTTTTATTTCTGCATATCCATCGAGTCTTAATACGTCAAAATAAACCTTACTGACTTAATACATTCTTTATTGTTATGTCTTATTCGAAAAGTTCTCTATGATGTGTAAAAGTGAAAGGTTTCTGTTAATAATACGTTTTGTAGTCGAACTGGCTCTTTTGCGGAAAAGGACCCGAAATTCGTACCTACCAATATGTCTTCGCGCGGTACCGATTGAATTACATTTGTATGGTAATACGAACTCCTGAGTGTTCATTTCCTATGTAGCGCAATCCAGTGCCGCCTAATTGTTTAGTAATGTAAACCGGTCTGCTGAAGATTTACACAGAACCCCAATAAGTGTTCTTGCATTGTTCTAAAATAGGTTGTAAAACACACGGTGTTATATCATGTGAAGTGTTCACTCACTCTACTCATATACAACATTGTCAAGCAGATGATTTTGACAGTAAGACCAGTGACCCATCATCTGAGACCCACCCAACCACACTCAACGGTACAATGTTCAACGCACCTGTAGCAACATAACGTTATAATAAAGTAACAACAGTGGATGAGTGCGAACAATTTGGCAAATACGGCTTTTGGCATTTGTACACCATATCGCCTGTTGTTTTCCGCAATGTTACGTTTCACCTAAGAAGCTACATAATATATAATATAGAGCGTGTATTATACACAGATGAGACAACAAGTTCTACACTCAAACGGTTTCACATGTAGCTAATCTGGATATCAACATACTGAAGTTGGTCTCAAAGTACTATACATTGGATCTGTACCAAGATCATTATTTTCTGCATCCGCACCTCCTTCATGAATAGTAGATTTTGTTATGTATTTACTCCAACAAACAAAAGAGGCACACCTAAGTAATTTGCTTTAATCTGTGTTAAAGGAAATGTACAAAATGTCAATGGTTCTGACAGAATAAACTAAGTGTAACGGAATGCATACAACCTCGTTAGAATCAATAGAAATGCTGTAGTGTCAGTCAAGTTACTCTTATTAACAATACACTTGTATGGTCTGAATGATGGATATATCCAAGAGAACTAAAATATCTCAACTAAAGCATAATAACTAAGGCTAATAGTCATTTACAATTTTAGTAAGAATTTGCTTTGTTCATTTGCATCCTGCTGAACTGTAAGGACAAAAGGCTAAAATGGTGTAAACATTGGTTTGGGTTCATTTTTCTGTTGCAATTCTAACTTGGAAATGCATCGATTCAGATTTGCTTATTCAGTCTGAAACTCTGTTTCCTTGAAATACAATGTACTTCTTTTTTATACATTGCAGATACGCTTCCGTTACCCAAGCTGATGTGTGTGGCCTGGTACAGTCTGGATGTGCTCTTCACCTCATCCACTATCATTCATCTGTGTATGATCTCCGTCGACCGCTACATGTCCCTCAAGTACCCACTGCGATACGGCCGAGGCAAGAAAACAGCTCACATGGCATTCAAGATCTGCCTGGTGTGGATACTAGCATTCTGTGTGGCGGGTCCTCTTTTTCTCTTCTCCATGTTCGACAATCAGAGCGAGGTGTACTACAAAGGCTGCGGGCCCGAGACGCCCACATTTGTCATATCTGCCACGGTTGCGTCCTTTTACTTGCCGCTGCTGATCATGACCATCATGTACATTATGACGGTGCGGGCTCTCAATTCGCAACGCAAAACGCAGCAAAAGATAGTTGTGACTTCCACCAGTAGTGTCAACAACAAAGATTCTTCTCCACATAAAAATGGTGCTAGAAAAGCCAGTGCACTCTCACTGTCGATGTTCAATGGAGACGGGCGAGAGATGCAGTTGTCAGCGACGGGAGGTGGGGCAGGGAGTGGCGGTGGCGGAGCTGGCAGGAGCCCTCTCCTTGGCCGCAAAATGTACCAATACCGAAAGTCCACAGACCAATCCAGTTGCGATGGTATGGACAGTGACCAATTATATGCCGAAACATTACTAGACGTACCCAAGGGTATCACCCCTTCCTCCACATACACAGATATTACTGCGGGTGATACCGACTTAGAGTTCCGAGACATGTACGCGCGTGGCAGCGGTTCAGGGCCACGCAAGCTACGCGTGCGGACATTCCACTTTAAGCGGTCCAAGGACGGTTCAAGCAGGCGGGGCAATATAGACAAAGGCCGCAGGGCTGTTCAGGTTCTAGGAGTTCTCTTTGCTGTCTTTGTGCTATTTTATTTACCGTTCTTTGCCACATATACTATAAGGGCTACCTGTATGAAATGTCGCCCGTACATTTCACCAAAGTTGGTCAATGGATTAGAATGGCTCGCCTACAGCGCATCAATGGTCAACCCGATCATTTACCACATATTTAATCCCGATTTTCAAAGAGCTTTCCATAAGATTTTGCGCTGCAAGTGTTCTTCTTTATGACAGCATTAACGCTGCAAAACATTTCTCACCGACTTCGCTGATTTCTTTTGTTTCAAGGCAATTAAGGATATCACTGAAAAGAAATGTGACCATTTCATGGAAAATCGATGGCGAAACAACTATAGGCATTTCCGCAATCTGTGTGAAACGTTAAGAAAAAAGCTTCAAACAAAAATAAAATTCCTTATCAACATGTACGAAATGGGCTTCAGATGCAAAACATATCAACTCAATAAGAACATACCATATGTGTGCAGTGTATCAACAGCCATTATAATGTGAAGTCTCAAACATAATCTGTCAATATGTCTTGTTCTAATTGCTGCACAATACGAATAAAATCTAGTAAATGTGCTGCTTAAATGCCAAAAGCTCGACTGGTGGGTATTAATTAAGCATTAAATCTAATAACTATGTCTTAACTTTGAAGATATAAAAGATACAAGTGGCTTCTGAACATCGATCCGAACTGGATTTTATGCACGAAAAATGTAACTTCCAGGAAAACAACAATCCAATCGCAATCCAATGGTACTTATGTTAAACGACATGTTCATAATTGCCAAAACAAAGCTATATCTGGACACCTGACAAACGTAACTGCATTGCTCTACGTAAACAGTAAAGACATTTTTAGTTTTACGTTTTCGCGGTAAAAGTGAATGAGCGAGTTCTAATATTGCTAGGTTGGAAGAATAAATGAAACGCTTAAATATGATGACAATACACTGTCATTCCACGTGTACAAAAAAGGCTTTCGCTAGCTTCACCTACGAATCCCAAAGGGACAGCGCTAATGTTTCACTATCATTTATGGGTACCTTTCGTTTTATCCATTCTTGTCATTAACTGTCACGTATGTTGACAGCCCGAAAAGCCCGAGGCATTATAACAGACAATACGTGAATGAGGAAAACGAAAGAAACAAACAATTCTAATACGGGCCAGTCGTCAGTCAGTTAACGTTGAGTCAATATAATAAGCCAAAATTAGTCGATTCGGAAACCGTAATTGGGCAGTCCTTACTATATCTGATTGATCGCAACCTTAATCTTCATTAAATAACGACTCCTCAGAATCGATGTCCACTACCCTATATATGTTATCCTGGAATGAGTCCATACCTTTTAACGCCTACAAAGGCGAAAATGCTTAAAAATCTAGACACGCCATTTGCAGACAAACAGCTTTTACGAAGAAATAAATACTCATCAAACATTCATAAACTGATTACATCGACTTGGAATAAATATGGCTCTGTGCATATTGATCGGCAGAGTTCTTTTCAAATTTGCCAGAATACTTCATCAGAACTATTTATTGTGGAATTCACTAAAATGTACTCTTATAAATGCATTACCTTAATTAGCAACTTTGATGGATTAATCTTAACGAGATGTTCTTACGGTTAATGAACGGAAAATAAATGAATAATTTGCGCAGAATTCTAATGCTAATGCTGGTTCACGAAAGTTAATTAATCCTGGAACTCTACATCACAACTTCTCACGAATTCAGAACTACCTGAGAATTTAATCAATTAAATGAATTTGTTTACAGCTTACAGCTTACCGCTAGTTAAACTGCATGATCTTAACAAGATCACCTAAACTGAAAAAGAAAAGAATCTTTATAAAACAACAAACACACAGGTGAGGCTTTTGCAATGTACCATGCGTTGTACACATTGTTACTTATGGACATTTAAAAGTTGAATGGAATATATTTATGTGAAAAAATATTCAAAATGCATTTGAAAGTGATAGAGTTTTATGGATTTTATAGCACATGAACAGTATACCCCGCTTTATGCAAGACATAGATCACTAGATACATAATGTACTGTTGAATACGTTCGTCATGCCAGTAACTGTCTCATCTGTTGTACTTTATACTTAAAATGGTAAACTCAATATTATATATTTTTTGTTTTCGTTCAAAACATTATTATTTTTTATAAAACTATGTGTATGTAATAATTTATTGGATCACAGGGGCATAAGTTACGTGAACTGATTAGAAGCAAAAACATAGGTTGAAAAACACTCAATTCCCATCTATTTTCCGACATTTCACTTTTTATGTACTCCCTTTCTTGTATTGTACTTTCAATCCATCGTTTTCATAAATAAATGAAAACTTGACAAAATCACGAATCTTCAGCAATAAAACCTATGATCCCCTTCATGTCACTCCACAGAATATCTTTGTCCCCTGGGGCTGATTTGACTGCAGGAATAATAGATAGTTTGCCTCCCAAGCTTTAACCACGTGTTTCATTGTTTGATGCTGTTGTCTTTTCCTTGTCATCACCATGTACAGTATGTGAGACCAGAAAAATGTATGGAGAAAATCAAAATAAATGAATATACATTTTACGAGTACTGTTATTCTGTCTTAAATATAGATCTAACAGTACACAATGTACATTTCTGTTGTTCACTATTAACGCTTCCTTTGGCCACAACGGATGCACGTTTCAGGAAGTCATTTTAATATGACACCCATATTTATTACATTGCCTTTTCCAGAACGAAAAAATAGTATCTTGGTGATACGATTTACAAGGTTAATTATGTTAATATGCCAAGATTTTTTCGAAATGTATCACTTTACATAGAAGTATCTTGTAGGTGCTTTCCTTGTTTTTAAATTTTCCGAAGGTCACTTGATATTATGTTTTACTGCAGATTACATACAACAAACTACTCATGAATTTGCCTGCTAGATGCTCGACTTTTAATTCACACATATTTGCTCTAGATACTCAATCGCTTCAAAGTATGTGTTCCAGAAAATACGCAGCAAGCCCCTCACTTGAAATTATGTCCTCCAGAAAGCGTGTCCGAATTGACAATTGTGTGTTCCAGAAAATATTACAGTTACTCTTCAGAAAGTATACCAATGTGCTGGAACAGTTTGCTCTGGATTGCAAAATATACAGTAAGTCACTCACTTGAGACTTTTTGCTCGGGAAAATACTGAACTGAACAACCTGTCTTAAAACGAAATTTCATGCCTTCGAACTAACACTAGTACCATCATTAACCGGGAACACGCATTAAGCCTGCGGTTTCATTTAAATTGGGTGTAGCTGATTTGTGCCCTACTCGGTCATTGCATGAACTGCCGACATTTATTTATTTCAAGTACAGTTCCACTTACTAAAGCAATAAGACAGAGCGGTGACTTGCATGCTCACCCTTAGTCGCACAGAAAACATGTAATTAATCGCACATCTTGTCCAACTAAACATGTAATCTTGTTGGAAGTTAAATAAATCTTTTTATTGGTTCATGGCCCAACAGGCAGCGACCACTGCGAGTGCCAAAGTGTCAATTGATAGGCAAAAACTCCGCAATAAAAACGATGCGCTGAACTTTTGTTCGAAGTTTTAAGACTGTCTCTAAATGCTTTCTGTAAAATGGCACGTTAAATACGTTCCTAGATAAGATTATATGGGAAAAATAGTCTGTAGATCCTCTTAATTTTAAAGTTCACAAATGTACATGGGAAAAATTGTAGGTCCTGTTAATTTTAAAGATCACTAATGTACATGGCTGAGACTTGTACAATTTGTCTTCCAGTAAAATAACAAACATTTGTGAAACTTCCCACATGTGATTATTTGTGCAAATCCGGTCCTTAAAGAGTGTGATCTATTAATATATCGTGTGCTAAGCCCAATTCACCTGTGACTGCTATAATGTCCAAAAATGTCATTGAACTATCCACAAACACCTGCCATTACTTAAATACCATTCATAAAGAAATGGCAGGTCTTTTCAACCAACACTGATAGGAAAAGTACGAGTCACAGAGTCAATACGAAATTCTTACAACTTACACATAACTACAATTGGACCGGTTTGGTGAGAAACCCAGGATGTTCCTCATGCTTGTGTTACTAAAAAATAGGTCCAGATGGACCTGAGCCCATTCAGTCGAAGGCCCACCGCCCGCTCCGCATATAGTCATTAAAACGGCATAAAAATTAAAAACATGAAAGAATTTACTGCAAAATTACATGTGACCTTCAAATAAGCTTGACCTTCAAATGACCTTTACCAATATTTTGACATTGACCTTGAGTAGTAATTACAAATATTAAAACAATCTGAGACTTGCAAAGTTGACCAATAATTTGAAAAATGACCTTCAGATGACCGTGACCTCATTTACTGGTCAGAAGCACTATAACATATGATATTGGCAGATACAGGTAAAAAATTGGACATTTTTTCCCGTGACCTTGAACTTGACCCAATGACCTTGGTACTCACAACTTGACCTCGATATTTTAAAGATGTACCACCATACCAAAATGAAGTTTCTAGGTCGAGTGGTTCAAAAGTTATAGCCTGAACAGACACACAGACAGACACGACCGAAAACATTACCTTCCCGGATACGTGGGCAGTAAATAAGGTTACAATATCACACAGATACAAATACACTCCTCCCTGGATATATCGATATCACTTATATCGATATCCTGCTTATATTGATACTTTTTTCCGCACCAAATTAATAGACCCTCATGTTAATTGTTCTGCTTATATTGATATCCCGCTTATATCGATGCTATTTTCCCGCACCAAAAATATCGATACATCCGGGGACAAGTGTAAAGTGTCTGAGATGCATATGGCTGGCAGCTGCCAATGTGTGTGTAAGTCTCTATGTTCAACAATATGCACAGGGTGGTTGTACACCGACGATAACGACAATGCAGGACAACAACAACGACGACAACGACGGACAATTCATGATTCTATAGGCTCTTTGGCAATTATGCCAAACTGTTTTGCAGTTTAATGTAAACTGCCACTAATCATGCACTCCGAGTGGGAAAAAATGAAATAAACTTTATTCATCAAATATTTATACATTGATTAAACACAAACCCAGTGGTATTGATTTTATGTACATTGCTTTCAAACCCATTATGACTTCTTTCAAACTATGCCAGTTTGATACCACAGTAAATTTACCTGACATTTGACCTTTCACAGTAATTCAATTGTATTAAGCCTAATGGCCTGTAAACCTGTGTGAACTTATAATCTGTTTACTTTTAATATAAAAAAACCCCTCAGAAACTACAATTCAAATACCTGTGTTCGCACCTGGACTCTGGTCAACTAAATCATTATTGCTAAATTAATCGAGGGTTTTCGAAATGCCTTTTTTATTAGTCTAACTGGACTGATTTTCATGGATATGTAACTTGTTGTCATAAATACACAGGCCATTAACATAAGCTTTAAGATATGAATCTTCTTATTTCAAAATCAATAATATGGTTACGAATTACATATCTATACCAATACATTACAATTTCATGAAATGTCACCACTTTACCAGTTGGAATAATTAGTAAGAACATTTTGCAAACCCGAGAATGTATCGCGAATATTCGGACCTGCTACATAATTCGTTTATAACTTGCGATGTTCATTTTTCTTCCTCCTTATTAAAGGGCAACAACCACGGAGCAACGTAAGTCCATTGAAACCGTCGCACGGGAGTTTTAAGTGGCACGTGGGTTGGATTCGTACGTACAGTTGTCCCCGGATATATCGATATTTTTGATGCGGGAAAATAGCATCGATATAAGTGGGATATCGATATAAACAGAACATTTAACATGAGGGTCTATTAATTTGGTGCGGAAAAAGGATGATATAAGCAGGATGTCGATATAAGCGATATCGATATATCCGGGGAGGAGTGTAATTGTAACTCGTATTGCATTCACCCGAGAGCCTTGGCATAATACATGTGAGTAGGAAGATATCAGTCTGAAACCACGTAATGGAGAACTGGAGATGTTTCCATTCCGAATAAAGAACGTCACTTTTACGAATGGATTGAGGCTTGCTTGAAATATCCTACACGATACATTTGCAAACAACGTTGGCTGCGGTGATATTGTGAAATCAGAAGAAACATTTTCGAAGTCAGTTTATCCTCAATCAAATGATTTACTGCATTGGATCCAATAGTCCCTGCCCTCCCTGAGTGAAAAGAACCAGCTACCTAATGCTTTATATGGGAAACAACCATCTTTCATGTGAGGGGAGTGTAGACAATTTAATATGCGCAACGATTGCAATCTTACAAACTACTCGACCTTTCCTGCCCACCCCAATTCAAGGCTGGTCAAAATTACCCAAATAGCTACACAAATGTGCCGATTTGTCCATTAAATCACGACTATTTCATTGATTCAAATTTTCTCCTTGTCTCTAATCATTTGATCCTTAACTTTTCATCCACCTATCAAATGACAATATTAGATACTTCAGCATGAAAGGTGATTACAAGAGAGCACGAGTTGTTTCACAAATGATCACAAATGCCCACGATTTAACGCCTCTCCCAGCATTTACTCATTCTCTGACTGTCTGATCTAGGGTCCCTACAATTCATCTTACACACAAAATGCTAAGAATTCCACAACCGCGTAAGGATTTTAAAGGCTTTTATCAATCTCCAACCTCAAAAAAGAGGATGAATGTCATCTATGTAGTTACACATGAAGTTACTAAATGTTCATTGATTTTAGGAGTAACTATAAAATGTTAATACATTTTCACGCCGACCAGCATTGCATTATACAGATTTAAATACGGATAAATTCCGTGTCGGTTATTGTTAAATAACGGCGTATCACCACCAAGCGACAGGTGAATACTGCAAAAAAAAAAAAGAACAAGAAACTAAGAAGCGACTTTGAAGGATCGGCTTGTATTATTTTGAGCAGTTGTTGATTGGGAAAATACAACATAGTAAAAATGTCAACAGGGCAAAGGTAACGCATAGATCACACACAGTATTTAACGAGGCTAAGCAATGCGATACAATGAGACTTCGATGTTGACTGAAAGGTAACAAGTATAATGCATTTGCCTGCATGACGACTCCGACTGGATATTTCCCCTGGACCTGGACAGTAACAATGGCACAGGCAGGAGCATTGTTGCATAATACGAGCATCCTTCCTTCCTTTATCACAGCACTCTTCTCTCCATGCATCTATGTAGCTTGTGATCTATTCAGATGGCTACATATGGCAAATATGAGAATTATGTAACCCCGCTGGTTCCCTGTGGCCTTTTCATCAATCCCAATTCATTTTAGGTGTGTTCACTCTCAAATTATATTGGGTCACATATTCTTATTACGATATTTCTTGATAAGAACAGCGTCTCTTTGAGAACGTTTAATAGATTGCATGTTTACAGTAGATGTCCACGTCGCTGTACTAATTTCTTACAAGAAGAAGTAACTTGTGTGCAGGTGTATTTCTGATAATAGTTTCGTAGTTTTTGGAAAAACAAGATCCATAGCACCAGAGAACCTTTGGCTTTTACAGCGCAACACATGGCATTTAGATAAAATTATTCATGATAAGAAATTTTCGAGGGCAATGGAAAAGACACGTTTAAATATTTAAAGTGAAACTAAAATACAGATCACAGTAACTAATATTGCGAGCCTGCGTAACATAATTATCGATGCATCAATGTGTGCCAGACCATTGGGATTACCGCTATCAAAGCCAAGAACTGGGTAATTTCAAACGCTTTTGATGCGTATGTTTGCATGATATAAAATATGTTATTATGTTCTGGAGACGAGCACACAAAGACAATGCCGGACGATAACCGAAAAGCGCGACGAAGCATTGCTACAGAGCAAAATTACGCCATTTTTGCAAATATCAATTTGAAAAATAATGATATGCAATATTTTATTTTGCCAATCATCGCTCTAAACTTACTGAATGATCGAAGTCCAACAAATAAAATATTTTTTGCCTGTTGGCCCATCGCTACGTTCCTAGACGTTGAAGCGTTACTATATCATGTAATTCATAAACCCGCAAACATGTATATTGCAAAGTGTACTCATGCCCGACGGACCTATCCTTGTCTCTGATGCTCCCTGAAAAAAAGAGGTCAGTCTCTAATTAAATTTGCAAAGAGGTTGTAGCCGTAAGTTTTCGAACATATTCTTTTTCACCCAACGGCGAAATGATGGACTGTCACTTTACTAACGTTACAAACCTCGAGAGCGCGATTGGAAATAACATCAGCAGCCACTTTTCAAGACCAAAGCTAAAACTCCATTTTAGCCAGTGGTGATAAATTATTACACGTAATAAGATCAAAGTGCAGCCCCCATTATGGCAACTAATACGCATCGAACAATGGCATGATTTACTGAATGTCAGCTTAGGTTCTAAAGGAAATTAATGATATAAGAGTATCAATCTATTGAAGTACGTGTTACCTTAAGTAAGATCAGCTATAGTACGATCGATCACAATAACAAAGCACACATTTCACAATTGCATCTATTACTACGAATGTAACTCTCTCGAAATAGGGTAAACGAGCAATGCTGGTGCCTGTTCTGATTTTTATAAAACGTGAAAAAAAATTAAACTAATGCGATCTCCACAATAGGAATTAACCCAATTGACATTGATTCAATTGATTCATTCCTTTTTGAAATGACTGCCACAGAGCACGAACATTTGTCGATACCACCTAATACATGTACGTAATTAGTTACTCGATATCAGTCTAATATTTCGTGTACATAAAAATAAAACATGTAACCAATCTCTCTTCACTATTTCACTATTTTGAACATTTCAATATAATAAAAAGGGTACATTCTTCTGTCTGGTCACATACATTGCAGCAACAAATGTTTCCGAGACAACTATGTGTGTACAATTAAACAAGTACATACAACATATGCAATTCCTACTCATGTTGTCTTTACACACCATGTTCAACACCTCAAGGACCAAAACAGAACCGTAAGCTAGAGACAATAGCATCGCATCGCAAATTTATAACAATTAATCTGACAAGAAAAGTTGGTGCTACCTTTGCATTAAGGCACGAGCTGCACTCAATGCAAAAGTCATTTCTCCTGCCAATGGAAAATAAGATATCAATGTAGATGTCCGTGGACAAGTAGGTTCTTGGACTGGTCGTACTGAAACGCCTACCCTCAACAAAGTATATTTTCTAAAGTATCGCCGCTCGATTCGATAATGTCATAAACATATCATTACAGAACAAAAATCTGTCCTTGACTTCCCAATCACGAGACAAAATGTCGACGTCTCAAGAGCTCGCTACATTGTAAACTAAATAGCTATTTCTAGCTGCCTACCCTGTTGTATCAAGCGATCAATATGCTTTCGAGCCATTTTTATACCTTGTCAATACAATGCCAAGTGAACCCAGTACATACACCAATACGCAATGTATTTGACCCTGTTCTTAAATCCATGCCAAGTAAACAAAGTTGCGTTCGGTAAGCTATAGGATCATATCATAAACCAGTGTCACCACTGCAATCATTATTCTGTGAAACTGGTTTGGAACTTTTGTTAAACTTTTCATAGTATTAACATTTTCAAAAATGCAGGGATGTCAACAAAGTACAAAAGTAGAAATATGTCACTAACTGTGGGCGAATCTATCACCTATGAAATTTAATACATGATAATATCTAATTTATTGTGATAATTAACAACAGACTTCAGTGCTAAACAGCCCTTCGACATTTATTAACGCCTTTTATTATTAATATCCGCGAAACCCTGCGTTCAACAAATTAGAGTCAATACATTAAGAGCGGTAATATTATATTTTGACGTCAGAAGTATTATTGTTGATTTCTCTGTGATTCAGTCTGCTTCGTTATCATTAGATTCATCGTAATATGCAGTGAAGAACAATTAAATTGAGGTACAGGGAACACTATTTGAAGATGGCCTATTTTGACAACATAAAAAGTACATGAAGACCGTAAGTTGATCCGTTCTTGATTACAAAATAGGAAAGGGACTCGGGATTTATTAAATGATACAAAAATTTGACAAGTTACCCGAACCGGCATGTAGGCAATACATGAGATCACTTGCCTCCAAAATACATTGCTATATATCAACACTGCATGGTAACTATGGTTAGCATGAACGATTTCGTGAAAATATCTACATTTGTACTTATCGGTGGAGCAACTCCCACTTGCAATTTGAGGCCAACGGAGAAGTCCTCACAGCAAACTTCGTTTCGCGACAAGTATCTAGACCTTGATTTTGTCAGCCTTTGTAAGTATGAGAACATGATTGCAGTAGTTTTGTCTTGATTGCTCAGTCCTTGGATAGGAACTCTGAGGACAAATAGATGAACGGAGAAACCTTCCTTCAGTCTGCTAAGTGCTACAGGAAAGTAACATTTAGACTTTCGGATAGTTCCATGTCCTTTTCTCGTTAAAGTCTTTTCGCAGTACCGGTGAAACTTCTATTTGCAACGAGACAGCAGACACAAGTAAGGAACAGAACCTTTTGTTCCATCTGATACCTTGGTGCTGACCAATGCTAAACCAAAATCTCTTTTTTTTATTAAATAGTAACTCACAAATCCTTGTTACTTTTCTCACACTAAAGAGATGAAAGATCTCTCGTTAGTGTATTCTCATGCTACCATTTACATAATAGTTAATTTCTCACTTCTACCCTTACTTAGATCAAAAACTTTTATGTTAGAACAAAAAGACTTTAGAACAATCCACTGCTGCCGAACAAATGGAACGCAAATCCTAAGTAGCTGCTAAGTGAAGTAATCAATGTTATTTCCTTTAGATTGGACAAGAGAACAGGAACTAAGGAATTTTCCCCAGATGTTGACAATCTGGATGAACATCTGATTGTGACATTTGTCTACATACATGCTATTCACTTAACGCTGCAGTTTGCACAAATAAAACATTCACGTCTTTAGAACTCGTCTATGTGAAGAACTTACTGTTAAGTCAATTAAGGTTAAATTGTTTCCACCCTTTATTGCAATTGGGGCAGTTCACGAAGCTGCCATACTCCATGCAACAAAAGTATTGGATGAACCGAAATAATTTTACAACGAAAGTGGCAAGAAACAATGTTACATACCATATAGCTGGTTAAGTTTCGTTTCGATTATTCTTGACCAAACCAAGCATCATCTTCAGCCAGGATGAAGAGAACGTTTAACAAGGTAACGGTATAAATACAAGCTTTACCCATGTTTGAGTCAAACATTTTGCTTTCTTCCAGCATTACGATCGTGAGCTCTGAATACTTGGTTTAATGGATACTTTATATTTCATTTTTAGATATTACAGGGAAATATACAACTTGACATGAGTCCTCTTTTGAAATTGCCAATGTTCTTATTGATCCTCATGCCATAATGGTAATGAGGGTCTATGTATTGGAGGAAATCTAGGTTTGTGTTCTGGGCCGCCATTGCAGAAAAGGTGACCAGGACCCCCCACCTCCAACTCCACCTCCACCCCCACCCGGACTGGGGAAAATGCATATCTGGGCATTTCAGACAATTCTGTGAAAAAGGTGACAAATGTCTTTGACTTTACTTAATGTAGTTAAAGTAACTTAATTTGCCAACGGAAATCCCAGCTTGGCTTAGCAAAACGTTAAAACACACCTTTATGAAACATGGACTGAAGGATCAAAACTTTAAATAGATTCCTGAACAAAGTAATGATACTGACTGGTTGACCGTTAGACTTATGCTTCGTGCTTGTTGCTTGATTGGCGAACTGAGTTGGCAGAGCAGCTACTGTACAGCTTCTCTCTCTACTGATTCATGAATTGCCACATTCTATATCTTGAGACATATTTGTAGGTTATCAAGATCTCCATTAACATTCTATTGAGGAAATAGCATTTATTTCTTTTGTTTATTTTACAGATTTGAACAAATACAGATATGGTGTCCTCGAAGCTATTTGTAATATATGTACTGATGATCGCAGTATATCAGTGCCCTGGGTTACCAATGAAACCAGAGACTGATGTCAAAAATCAAATTTTTCAACTGGACAGAATTAAGAATATATTGAACATTAAGAGGGAACTGAATGCCCGGCACAAAGATAAAATGTTTAGCAGGCAAGAAGTGACACATGACATGTTTCATTCAGATCTAGAAAACGATGATGAAACGGACTCAGCAGTAAAATCAGATGAAGATGAAACGGACATTGAAAATCTGAAGAAACATTGGCTCAATTTGCTCGGACTGAAGCATGAACCGGCAGAGACAGTAGCTCCAGTTCGTGTACCTGCTTTTATGAGAGCAGTTTATTCACTGTACAACTCTGAGTCTGCCACTGATGCCTTGTACCACCATGTCCAGCCTCAAGGGGTCGCAGAAGAAGATCGCACAATCAGAGCCTTGCTTCCACAAAAAAGTAAGTTCTCTCATTAACTTACATAAATTTGTTAGTTAAAATCAAGTAAGTTAACTATTGAAAAGCCTTTTGAAATATATACAATCACAAAACACATAAAATGTGACTTCTGCGAATTACACATGATTGAATGATGGTTACGATAAGAGATTGTTTTTTAAAACGATACATTTAATGGTCTCGCTGCCAGAGTTACCTTTTTACACTTTGTTCATCACAAGTAATTTCTTTTAACATTTTAATAACGGTGATTGAGACCATTCTACACTATGTCTTAAAAGAAATTTAAATGTAATAAAAGCAGCGCTCTAATTTTATTTAGTGAAAATTTTGTTTTTGGGGACATTTGGGGACAAGCTTTAGTTTCGAATCGAACGCGGCGTCAGTGTAGTGTACTACATATATTGTAGTGTAGAATAAAAAAACATGTAGACCTACAAATTAATAGATAAAGTAATTGATGGCAGCCTTGGAAGCTCAAAAATTCAGTGGTGTTATTGTTTTGGCGCAAGACAAACCGCCAACAAGTCCGAAACAGGGGATTCCCATGTAAAGATATCCAGATTCATACTGACCTTGTTGATAATGTCGACTAGCATCAATCGGTTATGAGGCGGAGTGAATGCACAGAGCAAGCGAAAGCTTAAAATTAGTTCCATAACATTTATTCCCTCATTGGTGACAAC
>JBCAUI010545693.1:0-10605 GCA_038406195.1 Haplosyllis anthogorgicola
TAGCAATCAAAATTTTGCTTGTAGGTTGATGACGTCATTCAGACTGTTGGAGAAAATGGCTACAGATATCACAACTACAAGATAGTTCCTTTTGCTCTAAACAGGTAAGAGAGAGAGAGAGAGAGAGAGAGAGAGAGAGATATTCAGATATCTGAAAAGGAAATTAATAAAAAAATGAAAGACAGACAGATAGATATACAATGATCATTCGTAACCTTGAATAAAATGTGCGATTTTCTCAGTTAGTTAATAACTATTATTGCAGGACAAACCTACCTGCTGTAATGCAGCGAGAGTGTGAAGAGATAGACATGATGGTCCTTGAAGGAACTACAGAAGGTGCAGCTGTGCGTCAGAAGGTATCTGCAGGTCCAGACTGTGGTTTTCTGGGTGTGGTGTATCTACCCCGTGTTGATGGTAAGTTTTCTGCAATTAACTTTGAGGGTTTTTCTTAATTTTTTTGCTCACGTAATTAGGACGATGACTTTAATAGTTAATATCTGTCACTGAAAATATATAATTAACTTTAAGTCTTTTATGAAAATTAGTAGTTTTCAAGTTATTTATTTAGTTAATTTCAGTTAAGTCAAAGTCTGTTAATTTGTATCAGATCAGACTCCAATTCAATAATCTACAGAGCATGAAATTTCTATTCGTTTTGGAACAATAACATATTAAAAGCCCAGCACGGAATTGCTGATCAGCTTACATTTACGTTTGGTTGCAATTGGAATGTAATGGTACAAGTCATTTTATATGTCTGAAAAAATTGGTAGATTAGTTTCATTTGGTGCATCAGCTCCCTGAATTTCTATCAATTTGGAAACGTACAGAACAAAAGAAAAACGTAAGAAATTCATGCTGTGCCTTTGATGTGTTATTGCTCCAAACGAATTAAGCCCTCTGTAGGTTAATGAAATTAATTAAGAAAAACCGCTGTTATTGCTACCTGAAGACAGGTAGTTGAGTGATGTGTTTCTAGTATTTTGACACTATCCTTACACCAGACTGCAAAAATATGCAGGTAGAGTTATGACGTCATTCCATTGATTTTCATTTTTTGACGTCATCTGCTTACATCATGACATGCCAACGAGCATTGTAAAGGTAGAAGTCACGCTCTGTGTAACCCTTTGATATTTGAACTTGTAGCATCACTCAGAAGGAAGAGGTCGGCGAGTCCTCGTTGTTTCGTGTGCCTGATGGGGGGTTCCGAGCACTGCGCCATCCAGAGCCAACTGGATCTGAATCCATTCGACGACATCTCTGATAAACTCTTCAATGGTGTGTAACAGAATTAGTGTTTAATTATTCCTAAACGTGAAATATCAGATTACTGACCAAGTTCTAGCTATATTTTCAAGAACACAAACCAAAATACAGTTCTTGTAGTTGTAGTAATTTATTGTAGTACTTCTAGTTGTTGTAGTTACAAGTTCCTAAACAGTTCTGACATACAGAGTAATTTTGACTTCAGTTTATATACACATGCATCAAAGGAATATTTTACTGCAATTGATCACAATAGTTGCAAGCTAATTACATGAGTAGTTACTTAGTTGGAGACAGCATGTCTGGGTTTCCTATTGAAGCTTAAAGTTAATTGCAGGCTACAATTGCATTGACCATTGTTAAACAGTTAAACATGTTACTGCATCATTGTACGATTAAAGTAACACACGTTGTTTGACATGTGAATAGTTCATTTGGAATTTAAATAATACTTTGACTTGAAAGATAGGATTAAAAATACACTGACGGCATATCATTACAGGTGGAAGAGCTGGAGTTCAACTTGGTGGTGGCAGGATTCAAGTTCAGGGCAGCAGTGGCGGCAGAGTAGTCGTTGAGGGAGGAAGGGTTGGGATAGAAGATGGTGATGGTGGCAGGCTGGTGGTAGATAATGGTAAAGTGGGAATTTGGAGAAATACCAATGATGATGATGATGTTTCTGCACAGGTTGAAAATGCAAGATCGGAAGTTAGGAGTGAACTTGCAAATGCCAGAGCCGAGATTGAAAGTGTCTCAGATGAAATCAGTTCGTTTAATTGAAATGACATTCAGTTTGAAAATGTTAAAATAAAAAATATTTCAACCTCTCCATCCTGAAAAATAAACTAATAATAGAGTGTTTTAGATGACTGAAATGTATCCGTAAACGTAGTCGTGTCCAAAGGGGTTACGTTGCAAATGAACGTAAGAATTGATGAATATACGTTTCCTGAAACGTAACGTCCTAAACGTAACGTCCTGTCTAAAACTACAGCTACGTTACGGATACGATGCAAAAATCTAAAACTCCCTATTAATTTTTTAGACAAACGTGTAGAGAAAAGTTTTATGTTTTGGAATGTCTGTAACTTTGAATACGTAAAACGTTTCAAACAGTAATAGAATTCTTGTAGTGCATTGTAATTTGCTTTTACTAAACTACAGACTTCGTGCGCTTCCGCAATGATTGAATTTCATGTTGAGCCAATGCTGTGCTAATTGTTGGGAGCCTTACACTTTTTATAAGGGTTCTACTATGATTTCTTGATCAGATGTAAAATCGCTTTTAGTGTAATAGCATTGGTAAATAATAATAAAAAAAACCATATTGTCCAATAGATACATGTATGTTTTAGATAAATAAACATTTTCAGCTGCACACCCACTCATGCTTTGTCTTAAAGTAAAAACTTCCGACATTTTCTTCTGACAAAAACCTTTTATTCAAAGCCTTGAAAAAAATTCTGAATTTCAAATTTCCTCATATAAGCTGTCAAATAGAAATGAAGACGAATTCAACCTCAGACGGAGTTTTAGTCAAATTTATTGGTAGGAATATTTGAGCTCTGGATTGTGCTCACTTGTTATTGTGTCAGAAAAGTTTAGAAAACTGTCATGTGGTTAAAAGCAGGCGGCAGAAAACAATAAGAAATTTGATTTCCATCTTCAGCTCATTTAACACTTAACGATGTATTTTAAGTTCTTGTGGTATGAAATTGGATGCACTTAACCACATTATATCATTGAGAAATTTGAGTTTAATTGCTTCTACAAGTTCTATCTATGACTTGGATTGGTTTTCGTAGCTTCCAATGCAAACAAAAGCACGTAGCTGTCACTGCATACTCATGTGCAATTATTTTATGCCAGCGACAGAAAGGTTTTACTGTTGAACCAGCGTACAACCATTTTAAGCCACTGGTACTCCTTTTTAAGATTTTCCCTGTGCTCTATTTCTTTGAGGGGTCGCCTTTCAACAGATATTCACCATCAAATCACTACGAAGGCTGAATACTACACGATATTGTTATCCGAAGTTTAACACGGCACTCTCCTTCCGTTACAAAAAAAACCCCAATGCATTTGTCACTCTGTGCTGATTTCGCAATAGAAGATGCCGTCCTCTATGCATGTTCCATTAATGGCCATCGATGAGGATTCTCCATGTAGCGACAGATATTTGGACCATGCTCCTTTTTCTTAATTCGTGGCTAACCTTGTTTTGTCTAATTTGTGTAATCTATCTAATTAGATACATGGATGATACATGGATTCAGTACATTCAAACGGTGAAATGATCTTATTTACATGCACTGAACACAATGTCTCATAAAACATTAGTATATTTGGCACATTTTTATCCTATCTAATTACACAGATTAGACAAATTAGACAAAATGAGGCAAGGTACGAATTAAGAAAAGCCTATATTGGCTGCTCTCTATTGCTGGGCAATTTTCCCTTAGTGGGTGACCAAAACAGTCTATTTTCCCATTTTTCAAAAAACGATTAATACATTGATGCATAAATATCACTATCTATGTCATGGCAAGAAATTCTTTACCAAATGTACTTGTGTGTCTCTTTGACATAGTTTATTGCATTATCAATGATTTTTCATTTAAATTTTCAATCGACATGCAGCTATTTCAGTAGGTTACGAAGTGTAACGTGTATTTATTGCCCGTCAGGTGCTGCCTCTATTGTCATCCAGCAGAAAATTTCTATGCTTTACCATTGCAATTCAACACACCATCACATAATTTTAGCTATAAAATCACGCTTTGTATGCCACACTTTGTACCGTACTGTTATCTCCTTTATATATGTGACATATGCCGCCGCATAATGTTAAAACTGAAAGTGCTGAGGTTAACTACTCTTTCCAGCCCTACACTGGCTGCTGTGAAAGGGATGATCCTGCTCTAGTGTCTTACTCTGGGGTATAGTGCTGCTGCTGGTGCAGCTGCAGCCCACAACAGAATTAGTTAATAATGCAAGGAAGGCGGCAGCTACAGCTGCCGCACAGACAAATGAGACTTAGACAAAGGTATTAATGATTGAACACCACCTTAGGGGTGGCTGCTTGGGGAACTTAGGATGTGCTGAAGACCCTTCTCCTAGAAGCTCTACTAGTTAAAAGGTGTGGCAAGCCCATGCTGTTTTATAGTGGAGCAGGGTGATGTGATGTGATGTGAGGGTGATGTGGTTGACATAATGTCATTCTGATGATGTCACATTGAACATGGCTGGTGTGCATGCACAGTAGTGGCAACCAAGGAAGGGAGCTAAAAATAGACTATACCAGTCCCAGTGGCTGGGCTGTTACTGACAGGGCATATGCCTACAAAGCACCATGCTGCACAGGCAT
Source organism: Haplosyllis anthogorgicola (assembly GCA_038406195.1). Lineage (NCBI taxonomy): Eukaryota > Metazoa > Annelida > Polychaeta > Phyllodocida > Syllidae > Haplosyllis > Haplosyllis anthogorgicola. The sequence goes on from JBCAUI010545693.1 coordinate 4,643, forward strand.
GAGCCAGGCAGCCATCACCACTTGGGGAGCCAGCTGGGCCTGGTCACATGACTGGAAGTCAAAAAAAATGGGATGAGGGTCTCCAGCACATCACACTCTCCCCTCAGGCTGATCAGGCTCAGTCTGTAGGACAGCCACTCCTCCAGGCCTATGGCAGCATTGGGTGGCTTTGGTCTGACCCCTTTTAAGGGCTGGGAAACCCAAGCCTGTCTATGCTCCAACTCCCGACGTGATGCCTCTGCCATGGTGTAGGATTCCTCCTCAGGATTCGGATTCCTTGACCCCTTCATTCAGCACTAGCTCTTGCCATGGAATTCAGGGGTAGGGTCCCATTGGCAGGGGCCACAATGCCACCCTGGCCAGTCAATCTGTGCTCCAGTGCCACTGTCTGTTGTTCCCTGACAAGTTTACCCGCATGATGGCCTTGTTTCCCAGGTTGCCGCACACAGTTGGCATGGGTAGACCTCTCATCTGTCCTGGCTACTGGTTCTGGTGATGGGGTGGCTGATCTTTGCACCAGGCTATAGTGGTGGCAATGGCTATGTGAGACAGACTTATCCTACCCCTGACATAGTGACTTCGATCTCTTGGCATCACCATGAGACACTGATCTCCTGGCACTGCCTTGAGATAGTGACCTCAAGGAGTCAGCCTTTCCCTGGTGGGAAGAGTGGCCATCATGGCCAGCCTCTCCCTTCTTGCCTCTGGGTCAGGAGGCCCTGGTGGCACCCTGTTCTTCCTCATCTACCATGATCCTCACATCTTCAAACCTCCACCTTTGGTCCTGACAGTGGTGTAGCTTAGCCAACATGTCTTTTACAGATGTCACTAGAAAGTGGCTTGAGACCAGGTCCCCAAGGCCCCACATCTTGCCCAACAGGTCTCCTATGCTCTCAACAATCAAGTTCTCCTCACTGCCCCTGGCTAGGTTTGCCTTGAGATGTGCCAGCTTAGGCAATAGCTTCAGCACCTGCAGCTCCACCTGGAATGTCAAGGGCTCCTCAGGCCCAAGGGGCGCATCCCTAGCCACTCCAGGTGGCAGCTTGAACATAGTTCCTATGGCATTCTGAGCTAGTAAAAGTAGGTTCAAGGATAGTGGCACCAAGGGACCTGCATGTGGGGGGTAACAGGGGCACTGCCCAGCCTCTACAGCATGCTCACCCAGTGTGGGGTGGCTGGGGCTGACCCCTCCCGAGAAGAAGGCTGTCCTTTTATCAAGATAAGCTTGGTAGGATGGCACATGCCTGCCCAGCCTATGGGCCCCATCAGCCCAGACCCCCAGGTGACCCAGAAGGTGAGACCTCCTCTTGGCTGCCACACCCTTGTCACCCAGCCCAAGGGCCTCCATATGGGTACCAAGGTCCTTGGCATGTCAAGCTGCATCATTCACTATTTGAATGAATTGGCACACCACCATAGTGGCATCACCATTGAGCACATCATCCTCTCCCAGCCCACACCACTCATCCCATAGCATGGCAATCTAGGGGGTTGTCTGGGCATAAATGTCTGTGGTAGCTTGTAGTCGTTTGGCCTCAAAATCTTGTTGATGGGAAATGTTAATGACAGAGATGGGGTACCTCTGGCAAGGGCCTTGCAAGGTAGCCTGCTTGGCCTGTTGGGCCAGCTCCACCCAGGCAATGTCACAGGTGCCAACTCCACCCAGGCAATGTCACAGGTGTACTGGTACTCACAGTAGAGTAGGCAGTCATGCAGCAGCACTAACTGGACCAGCAACTGGGGTTGGAGCAACACTGTGTGTGCTCGATGACATTCTGCACAATGTTGGTGTAATGTGATGGGCACTCCTCATCAGAGAGGGGAGCAGCCAACACCTACATGGCTCCTGCCCTTGGAGCCCCCACCACTGAACTCCAGGCCCTGTGGTTGGAGCCAGGGTCATAGGCCACCTCAAGTAACTCAAAAAGTAATGCTGCCATGGCATGTGTGAGATTTGATGTGTTCAGTGCAAGTGCTACCATCCAACTGATGGGAGAGGACCCTGCAGGTCAGTCTTATACTCCTGGATGATGTCATAATGATGTCATTCTGCCTCATTTCAGTTTTGCACCAAATTAGGTCATGTGATGGGTCTTTCTCATCATTAGCACACTGGATTTCAAGGAGTCAACATGCCACAGGGTGGTCAGGTCAATACTTGGGTAAGCCACCTGCAGGCATTAGCCTTACTGCAGCAGCCTTCAGGCTGCAGCCCATATGGTGGCAGCTTTAACAGCTCCACCCATGAATCTCCTGCCCTATGAGTGTAGAGCCTGAAGGGTGTGTTCCTGGTTTTACTTGACAACTGTAATGGGGGTGCAGCCTCTCTCCCCCTTCTCCTTTTTCATTGCAGAATGATGAAAATCAGGACACTCCCCATTACCCACAAGACAAAGAAAAAACTGATGGTCTACCCAAGGAGGGCTCACGCCCACCAGGCTTTGAGATGGGTGAGCCAAGCCATAGCAGGATGGTGGCTCACAGGAGGTACTGCAGCCCAATGGCAGCTTGGCCCAGCCTGAATCCACCTCAAAGGCCAGTTGCACTGCAGCCAGCCGGCTGTGCCTGATGGTTCTCAACCACATGACAAGGACAGTGAGGCAGCTGATGACCCGAATTCCCCCCCCCACCAGAGGGGAGCCCAAACCATGCCAAGTTATTGATCCTACTCGCAATGACCGGTACTACCGTGGTCACCCATTGAGGCTGATGGAGCCCCTAATACACCTTTGGCAAGGGCAGGACATACTCCAGAGGTGCACATGCTGCCCATGGAGTTGTGCTCTGAGGGAGTGGTGTGCCTAATGATCATGCAGGGCCTCTTCAGCCAGTTCACTCAGCCTGACTCTGTTCCACCTGATGTAGCCCGGTGGCCACAGGCAGTCCTGCTGCTAAGCACCACTGCTGCTGACCCACTGATGAGGGAGCCTGGCAAACCCCACCTGGTATACATGACTCGAGTCTTCACTTTTGACCACAAGCTGTAATTCCCATTGAGCAGGCCATCAAGAAGCTGCAGTCAGAGAGGGTCAGTTGACAGGCCAAGGTCTGCTGTTTCATGCATGTCAACAATAAAACCATGGCTGGGCCCTGGCCACATGAGATGGGCAGCAGGTCTCCCATCCTGCCCTGCCTGGATGGGGAAACCTGTCAGTGCTCTCCAAACACATCTCCAGGGACAGTACCATTACATTTTCTTGGCGAGCCATCCAGATCAACTCCAGAAGGGCTACATTCTGGTTCCCCCTCATGTGCCCACAGCCATCAAAGGCCACAAACAGGGCGGCAGCAGCAGAGGCTATATCCAGTGTCCCTGGTGTGACCTCATGGGCTTGAACCATGGCAGCTGGGTCTCACATGTATGCCACCACCACTATGACTTTCTGTTCAGGTGTGCCCTGTGTGGGACTACCCCTACATGCAGTTTATCCAGTGGGAAGCCAGTTCTATTCATGCCCATCTACAGGGAAGTCAAGTTGATGAAGACCCACTTCTCTGCATGTCACCCATTGGAAACCTGTAAGCTAACCAAGGTCAGTTCTCCATCCTGTCTCCATGACTCCTGGCTCATGCAAAAGCTGTGCCTATTGAAGGAGGCCTCCAAGGCCATGAAGAAGAAGAAGAAGAAGAAGAAGAAGAAGAAGAAGAAGAAGAAGAAGAAGCACCATGAGGCCTCAGAGGAATGGGATAGTAGCCAAGAGTGGCACATCAAGCACCAGTGCTCTAGCCACCACTGTGACAACCATGAGGGGGATGACCATGGCCCCATGCCAGGAGGGCTGACAGGCACAGCCACAAGTCAGACAATCCCAAGCACTTGAGTCACAGGTCATGAACTCCAAGAACAGGCTGCAACTTGTGCCTTGCTGTTTCAGCAACATAAACTTGTTTTTTATCCAAGCCAAGTGGATTCACATTTACCTCCAGATGAAAGTGCCAGAGCCAGGGGCACTACCGTTTGGGTAACTCCACTCCACAGGCACTTCCTCTCCTGCTCTAGCCACATACAGTGTTCAGTATTCAGAATTTTACTACATTTCTATTTTGGTAGACTGTTTTTAGCCTTGTAACCAAATGTTTCAAAGTTTCTTAATAAATGTTAAAGTTAATAAATGCATATTAGTCTTTTATTAACTTCATCCACTATCATAGTATGCATTACCATTGCAGTGCCAGGTAGATATTGCATAAGTAAGTATGGTGTATTTCACTACCAGGTCCTTGTAGTATTAGCCCATATCACATTATCTGTACTGTAGTGACAGGTAGACCCATGCCTCTAGAGCTTCACCAGCATGGCAGAAACAGTCAAAGTGTTACACAAGAACTATAATCATAGACAAAGGTGCCAGGCCCACAAAAACATGCTTCATGGGTGCTGCCAGTATGGTATAATTTGTTTATCATTCTGAGGTACAGGGGGCATGGCCATGCTTGCATGTTCACACCACCACTCTCCCCTCCCCCACTTAATTAGGGGCACCCTTGCACCAATGCTAATAATGGCCTTGACTCAGAGAAGGTACACTGCTCATACCCTGAACATTGTCCAAGCATAGGGGAGGAGGCAAGCACAGCAATAGGCTGCAGCTGTCCCCTCCTCTTAAGCTGACCTTGTAAAAGTTCCTGTCTAATGGGCATGTTTGCAGTTGACAGCCATCCCTGCCCCAGCCTCACATGTAGGGCCAATAGGGGCACTGTCACATCCTTCATTGGATGGCCCAACAACCATCCATGAGCAAACTCAGTATGTACCAAGTGCCTGACCATGGGTCACAGTTTCAGTTTGCTGGCCTGGTGACAGGGCACAGTATATTGCTCATTGTGGCTTCTCCATCTGGTCCCCTGTAGGGGTGGCTGATCTGTGGTCCTGCTCTGGGATAATGCTAAGTGAGTGTGAGCCTGCACACAGGGGGATGGCCTTCTCATCATCTGTCCCTCTGGTGGCCACCTTGGCAGCTGATAGGAGCAAAAGCAGATTTTGGTGGATGGTTTTCACTCCCATCAGCATCATCTCTGATGTGATATACAGGTATGTCATCCATGATACAATCTATGACCTGATATGTAGTATCGCCCCACCAATCCTTCAGCTTCTGCTTGCCCACAAAGGTGTCACTCTTTATGAGAATGGTATCTCCAGGCTTGAGAGTGGCAGTGCCAGTCCAGCAGTTGTAAAACCATTTTTGACACTTGGCCTCCTCATTCTGGGACTGCCGGGCCATATCAAAGGCCATTTGCAGGTGCTCCTGTAATCCAGTACACATTTTGAGGGTTTATCCCCCTGAATTGTAGGGAAATAAAATTTGAGGGGGAGTCTGGGTCACCAGCCAAACATGAGGTAGAACAGGCTGTACCCAGTGACAGCAGAGCATGTGTAATTATATGCCTGCACTATTTCAGCCAGGTGGTCTGCCCAGTCTGCTTTCTTTTCCTCATCTGGCTTGCCAAACATTCTCATCAATGTCTGATGGAGGCACTTGACCTGGCCATTGGTCTGCATGTGGTAGGGCATGGTGTGGCAGCACTGGACTCCCAGCAGCTTGCACAGCTCCTTGATAACATCACTGAGAAAGTTTGTCCCCCTGTCACTGAGCAGGTGTGAGGGGGCCCTGAAGACTGACATGAAGTTCTCATACAGAACCTTAGCCACAGTCTTGGCCTTCTGGTCTTTCATGATGTAGGTGGCTGTGAACTGGGTGAAGTGGTCCATTAGGACCAAAACATTTTGACCTTAGGTTGCTCATTTAGGGGAGTGGTGCACTCCATGGTCATGTAATGGATATGCAATAGATTGAGAGGGCACATGGCTGTTATGGGATGTAAGGGCATGGTGCCACCTCTGCCTTCATGTTTGATGCACTGATTGTCAATGGACAGACTTCGGTTAGAGTATCCACCAGAGTGTGTAGACTGCAGGCAGAGTTCCACCAGAGGCAGCACAGGCATTCCCACCTGCAGTA
>JBCAUI010545704.1:0-10604 GCA_038406195.1 Haplosyllis anthogorgicola
TGTTGCATCTTAGTTCTCATGTCCATTTTATTTTATCTTTGGCAGAATACTTCATGCCATATCTGCCTCAGCTGTTAATAACTGTTCATAACCGCTATATGAATGTCACATTTGTGCTACCAGTTGTCACCAATGAGGGAATAAACGTTATGGAACTAATTTTAAGCTTTCGCATGCTCTGTGCATTCACTCTGCCTCACAACCGATTGGTGCTAGTCGACACCAAAATGATAAATTTCTCACTCCAAATGAAAAACAATGTCAATGTATAGCTATCAACTCATTTCAGCAGAGTTCTTGAAGTGCGCTGTTTTCTGACAAAATGCATTTGATACCATCAATAATGTATAATACAATTTATGCTCCATATCAAATGAGATAAACCTGAAATAACTATATTGTATTTCTGTTGCAGTTTCGTTACTACGAGATTTACGGCACAACAACATAGTCACATTGCACGATATCATACACACAGAAAAGTCACTCACTCTAGTCTTTGAATACTTGGTAAGTGGAGTGGTGTTAAGAATGGTGGACTTGAAAATCCCCCCGTGTAAATTGAAGTTACCAATTGTTTGAAAAATTATCAGTTTTATCTAAGTAATGATTGTAGTTGTAGACTTTTGAAGTACCGTATTGTGCCGATTTAATGCGCGTGCGCTAGGGCGTATTTCTGGGTATGCGCCTTAATTTAAAATCACTCAGACAAATATATTTTGATGGAAAAGACTATCATTCTGATAGAGCAAGTTCAGTAAACTAACTATAACCAGTATTACTGACCTTTTTGTAAATAGTGTTACTTAGTTATGCCATGTCTACATTCATTTAAAGAATATTTGTATTAAGGTACCAAAGTATTGAAAGTTTCGATGGTGAAAATTGTAACTAACTCAGCCAAAAAATAGGGGGTGCTCCATAAATAGGACGTGCGCCTTATATCGGCACAATACGGTATGAACTTCGTGGGGAATAATTGTGTGTGTGACAGGTTGAACGTTTAACCAATACTAAAATTCGTTTCGTATTTTTCTTGTATATTCTGATGTGAAATTTATTTGTTTACAGGAAAAAGATCTCAAACAATATATGGATGACTGTGGTAACATCATGAGTATGACGAATGTCAAGGTAAGTCTTCAGAACAGTGTTTAACGTTAATGCCAGAAACGAAAAGATAGCACATCTGACACAAAAAAAAACAATCTAATACTGTGGATAAGCGCCAATACGATTTTTACTATTGCAGTAGAACTTGTCTTGAGTGATTAAAACTAGTTTAAATTATCCCGTCTTGGGCCACTCACTGCCTTTTACGACACTTTCGGCATGAGAAAATTCAGTATTGCTCAAGACAAGTTCTACTGTATATCGATACTAGCGGTGAGTGTATTCCAAATTGTAATGAATTTTAGGCATGTGCTGCATTGCCCATGTATTAACAATGTATCTTATTGTTTCGTTTCAGTTATTTTTGTTCCAGTTGTTACGAGGTTTAGCCTACTGTCACAAGCGCCGTGTTTTACACCGCGACCTTAAACCCCAGAACTTGCTCATAAACGACAGGGGCGAACTCAAACTCGCTGACTTCGGTAAGCCTTCATGTCTTTCTTGTCAAATTTTTATTGGACCAGGGTCCATGTAAGCGGCCACTGATCACCCCTGCTTTGGACATCGTGTGACGTTCCCCATGGATTTTAAAGTCAGAGTGGATCTCTCGCCGGCACTCTTTCTTGTTTGCATGTGGAAGTGTGCATATGGCTGGCTCGCCTTCTAACCATCCCTCATGCAAGCAGAGGAGGGCAAAAAGGCAGTGGTGCTCAAACCCATGGAGTCCATACAATTCCACTCGTCAAGCTAGTACGCTACCACTCAGCCACGACCAGCTGGCTAGCCTTCTTGTCTTCATGTCTGTATTGAGTTGCTGAATTTTAAAATAAAATTGCAAAAAAACAGAAATCGAGTATATTTTGGTAAATTTCATTTGAACACGTGAAAATGTGGTCAGTTTAAAGGTAACCTTCCTCATGAATATCATTGCTGTGGCAGATTCAGAATTTCCTACAGAAGGGGTGACCATTACAATTCCTTTAAAAATTCAGGGTTTTTTGAGAATTTTTTGCAAACCTTACAAAAATGAAGAAAATTCAAACTGTAGGACAGGGCGCACACCCCTTGGTTGCTACACTCAAGATATACAAACCTCAGCAAACGTAACAGTATAGAAAATTGAAATTTATCAATCTATTTAAACACATTGTTTAAACTGTCACCTCTTTTTGTCTTCTAGGTCTAGCAAGAGCCAAATCTATACCAACAAAAACGTATTCAAATGAAGTAGTCACGCTGTGGTATCGACCGCCGGACGTTTTACTGGGTTCTACGGAGTACTCTACGCCGATCGACATGTGGGGCGTGGGATGTATATTCTATGAGATGGCTTGCGGGAGACCACTGTTCCCAGGATCAACCGTAGAGGACGAGTTACATCTCATTTTCAAGGTAATGTAAACAAAATATTTACCGGTATGTATACAGGATTCGTAAATCATGCATGAACTTACAGATCGTTTTCATAATCATAAACGCTTGTGCCACTGTGCTACATAAATACTAGGTAAGCTTAAATGCGACTAAAATGATATGACCAAACTAGGGGAGTACCTGCTGTGGCAGGCAGACCCGTGCACACCCCACTCAACTTAAACACACGTGCTCTAAAACCCAAACAGACGGGTTCTCGTGACAGACTGGTTTCCATGACAAAAACAGAAATATGTTTAACGATGAAAAACAAAACATTCAATATTGCTTTTTCAGGTGCTTGGGACGCCGACTGAATCCGTTTGGCCTGGTATTAACGCGCATGAAGAGTTTTTATCGTACGGATTTCCGTACTACGACCGCGAACCTTTACTTAACCACGCACCAAGGTTAGACATGGACGGGTTGGACCTGTTGGCTAAACTACTGTGTGTAAGTATTAAAATGGTGTTAGGTCATCTTTCCACAATTATACCTGTGTTATATAACGGGGCTACAGTACGAATGAAAAAAAACCCGGAAGCTATGCAGAAAAATCTTTCTTGAACAAAACAGTGCCTGCCTAATTGGAGTTACCAATATATATGCATGGAGCAGAATGCGTAAATGTACTACACGTTAATTTATTATAGAAATTCATTGCTGTTTTTGTTTATTACAGTATGATGCGAAGAGTCGAGCTTCAGCGGGAGTGTCTATGAGACACCCGTACTTTAATTCATTAGGACCTTCTGTACATAAACTGCCAGATGGTTTGTCTTCATATTAACGTTTATCATAGCACTTCTATTTTATCCTAAAAAAAAACAAGTCAAAATAAAATTTCCGTTTTGTAGTTTTTACACCTGTATAAACATATGTAATCTATATTATGTCGTGTTAACACTCACTACAAATCGATTTAACATTTTATATGAAAAATGATGTTTCCCTTTTCGTGATCAGCAATCAAAAAAATGTACCATATCTGTAAGACTAATCATCATATGGACTACATCTTATACCAAGCTGCACTTTGGCCCCGTAAATTGAGGAAAAACTTATATACAATACGCATTTTATACAGGACAACCTGTCTTGAGCGACAGTGAACTTTTCACTTCCAAAAGTGTTGTAAATCGCAGGGTGTCACCTAAGACAGGGTCTTTTAAACTAGTTTTAACAGCCAACATACTAAGGAAAAAGTGTCGTAAAAGGCAGGATGCCGCCCAAGACAGGTGTCGTTCAAGGCAGGTTCTACTATACCAATCTATGCGTTGTCGTAATTTGTAGTCAGAAAAATATATACTAGACACCATACTGTACTTTTTCTTCAAAAGTAACGACGAAACTATCCAATACGTTATTATATTGTTTTTGTAGAGACGTCAATATTCACGTTACCAGGTATCATGTTGCACAAAGACCCCGGGTTACGGTCGAGCGGTCTCTCGTCGTCAGGTAGGCACAAACAAGGCACGTATCACGCTTTCTCACGCATGCTTATCACGTAACGACAAGGTTTCTACTCGGTTGAATAACTTAGCCAAAAATGTCGAGGGTCGTAATAAATGACCTACAAAGCGATGTACTGTGAACATTGGATTCACTTGGTGGACTCAATATGAGTTGTTGCACCAGTATCATAATTTTGAAAATGCACATCAGTATCATAATTCAATGTTAATGCCTGTTTGCACTTTGATCAAATGAGATATTGAGAAAATTTGAAACTGAAACCCTGCTACGTAATTTTTTTGTGTATTTTAATTTTTATACATGAGCCCAACGGCTGGATTTGAATTACAGTAAATGCAAATAATTTTCAAACAATATTTGTTTTACATTTCTGCTTCTGATATGAAGTTGAGACAATATCAAGCAGGTAACAGTGATTACCATAAGTCATAACAATGTGCAGGTCAACCGTGGTGGGTGTGATTTTTGAATATTGCGCACTTTTTACCAACATTACAATTTACAATGTAAATTTTGAATCACGTTTCACGAGTAGAAATCTTACCAGTAATACTGTGTACCAAACAATCGCATAAATATCGTGTGGTGATTTTTATCAATTTTGTAATGTGCATGCATCAGATTGGTGCAATCATTTTTTGAGGGGTTTATTCCCTGTCTTACTTAAATTAATATTTTTGAACATTGTGGTGATTTTTTAATATATGTACGTGGTGCACTGGTGGTGAACGATTTTATTTATTTTTAAAATATTAAAATGTGATTATATAATTACATAATCCGTGATTATAATTTAATTCTCTGTGCAAATGACGCTTCTTGCAGCTTTGTAACTACTTTATTGGTGGGTTCCAGGTCACTACATATGCTTTACATTGTAACATTTTGTAGTGAAATCTCTAGTCTAAATTTCTTGATGATATACCTGTCGTACTGTGAAACCTGTCAACTTGAGTCGCGAATCCAGTATTTTATGATGGCACCAACCAGCACCCCAAAATATTTACTGTATTTATTCTAATACAAGTACCCGGTGCTTAGACCAATTTTTGAGGGGGTGCCTCTTTTAAAAAAATTGAAGGACCAATTTCACATGGGACTTTGCTCATGGGCCAGTGAGTCCAGGACGTTTTATATTGATAGCATATGATAAAATGTGTCAATAAATGTTCAAGTTGGAAAAAATATTTAATTCATTTCCTCCCGAAAACAGGGGGGTGCTTGTATTAGAGAGGGTGCTTATATTCGAATAAATACGGTATGTCAATCAACTACTACCAGCTTTATCGTTTTTCATTATGAATTGTGAATCGTTACAGAAGTACCTTTTGATACCAAGTTATGTTGGTTGTAAATTTATTGGGATTGCGGGTCACTAATGACAGGTTTCACTGACAGTTGAAATGTAAGCTCTATCCGGCATAAACATTTTGCTTGCAGCAAATACAAATAATAGACTTGAATGTAATTAATTTCGCATTTGATTTTCTGTTACAGACAAACGGCGAAGACAGAGTATGTTGTTTTAGCCAACGTGATTGGTAGCCAAATAATTCAATAAAAACATAAACAAACGGAAGTGAACTTTTGACCCTAAAAGTCACATGTGTTCAACTGGTGCATATCTACCGTATGTATACATACACATCATAAAAGGTACCCCCTAAATACCCTCCACAGTACAATGGGCCTTGCTGTACTTAAATATGCACACATCTGGTACAACATAGAAGGATATGCGCATGCCACTACATAATCCTTCAGTGCTTCGTTTGTTGCACACCTTGCAGTTGCATATGCGACGGCGCAAGTCCATTCTCCTCTGCAGAAGTATGGATACAGACAACTGATAATTTAACGAAGCACAGGATTTTATCATTCTATCACCGCCTCAATTACTGATAAATCTGTCACAGATGACGGCAGCCAGATGAAAGAAGATGAGGGATAGTGGTGTGCAATTGCGCAATGAATATGGCAAAATATTACAGCAAAGAAATTGTACGCACGAGGATACATATCTAATATGAAGGCCAGTTACTTAGCAACAGAAACTGTACCTGGTAAGATAAGGAAAACGGCCTGCATAGCACAGAAGACAAACAGGAGGGGCAAGGAAGGTACCTCACCCTCGAATATCTTTCTCTACAGGAAAAACCTTCCCAGATCCCCTAACTGCAGAAGAGTTACCACGTCTAGTTGCTATGTAACAATGCACTTAGCAACAACTCTACGTCACCTAATTTGTTTTGAAAAGAAAAATTAAGAATGTCAATTGTGTTAATAATAGATTCAAAGTATTTAATTAAGTTGTGATTTAAAAACGTTTTTTTTTCAAGTGTATAGTTTCAATACAACATGGCAATAATGACAATAGAATTTAATGCTGACAATGTGTATTTCCAAATAAAGATTGTGGGTGTAAAAAGGACAAGAAAACTGCGCACTGGTTTGTAGTGCTTGATGTGTTAAAACAGCAAATGCGTAACTTTTCTGGGGATACGAATAAAATTCGTTGTAAAATTTGAAAATTAGTTACCATTTTCTTGTCCTTACGGTTTGAAATCAAAGTTGTTCAGCAGTGAGCGCTTAATTAGTTACGGTTAAGTATTATCAGTATTGTAAATTTTAGGCTTTGAGTCTATGTGATCAAATTATGATAGTTGCATGTTAATGCACACACAGTTAAGTCTTGAAAAGCACCTACATACTGATGGTATTAGCCAGAAATGTCTTTGCGTCATGTAATTGATCAGTTGTAAAAAAAACGTTAATGAAGTTGTTTGTTCTTGCAAATAGATTTTACAAAAATACTTGAATCACAACTAGTTAAAACTTGCAGTTCTGTTTAGAGAATATGTTGAATGAAAATAATGCACCTAATAATTGCATCCTCCCAAATGCATGATTAAGTATATTTAATTGCTACTTCCAGTGTTCCATCAGAGTATCCCATATTGCGCAACAACTGGTCTAACAGTGACGCTGGTAAAAGTACTTTAGTTTCGTGTGTGTACCGTATTTCGTGCAATGCACTTGTACCATTAATTGTATGTGAAACATGCAAAGTGACTGTGTATATCTACTTAGGTAATTTTTCTTTGTAAGTTATTATATATCAGTGATTTAATTTATGATTTCCATGTACAAAGAACTGTGTATGATAGAGCTGAGAGCAATGAAAACAAGTTCGTTTTAAGTTTGCTGAAATGCGAGTTTTTTACAGGGTATTTTTGGTACAACAATTCAATAGCCGTATTCTGTATAAACTGATGCAGTGGGGTACCTAAAGTAATTTTTATAAGGCAGTGGTACTTCCACATCATATATGTACAGTATTAAGGCGGTATGTAAATTCGTGAAGCCCAAGCACACATTTGGTTGGCAAAATTACCCATTTGCATAACAGGAAATGAAAAAATAAATATGTAAAACAACATAGAGCATAAAATACAAAAATGCGCACGTTTTGGTATCTAAAATTGGTCAAGAGATGGGGCAAAATTTGAATGCCACTGCATTGAAGTAATAAGTGCCAAATAAGAAACCTGAGTCAATGCGCTGCAAATCGCACTGTTAATTGTTGCACGGCTTTTGCCAAAGTTTGAAATATAAATGGTGGAAATAATTATGAAGATACTTTAGGTACCTCACATACACACTTCCTTGCGTTTCACACGTTTTGATATGTTACTTGCCACGTCAAATTAGTTGAATGCGACATCAATCGTTTTCTGGAAAACTGCGCAACCGTAAACTAAACGTTAAGCTTTAACACATTAACATGTGTTCACTGTCATTGTGCTAGATGTTAAAAATCAGCATTACAGAAAACAACGTTGTGTTAATCTTAACCTTTTGGTTATGGATGTGCACTGTAAGTCAATCCGGTGACATGTATCCACGTGAACGCAATGCATTAATTACAAGCAAGTGGCAATAACTGAAAACATAGGCTCATGTAACATGGACCTATGTCAAAGCGCAATACATCATATCCAAGTCAAATTCACTGTTTCTGTTTTCTGCAAATATTTATTCAATTTGGTACACAATGTGAAATGCAATGTTACTTTGAAATTGAAATTCTTGTTTTCATAAAGCTTTCATGTACCAGATGAAGATGAATTTCTTGGTTATTGTACCGTCGAACTTGAAAACTACATTTTCGTTTGTATGATGTTCACTTGGCTGTAGACACACGGCTTGCATTTTCAAAAAGTGTTCATTACGTAATTCGCAATGTAATGGAAGTTCGTGAAATTTTGTTTACCATCTTCATGTGCTGAAAAATACTTTAATGCATAGATCCTTATTTGTACTTCGTTTTAGAAGAAGCAATTATACAAGGAACTGCTTGCAATTTTACCCACAATCGAATTTCCGTCAAAAATGTTCCCCCTGTTAACCCAAAACAAAGTGGTGCCAATGTGTTTGCTTCCCACAGTGGTGTTACATAATATGGTGAATGCAGATAAATTCGTTTTATTTTCATCACTAAATCATTAGTCACAGCCACAATATGGGAGTAGAAACAAACAAACAAAATCTGCTATTTTTGTCTAGAAATAAACGGTTTTTACATATGCCAAGTAAAAAGCTTTTATAGCGCTTGACACTTATTCAGAATCCTAGTCTCTCGTTCCAGAAATAAAGTGCGCATGTCTTTAGTATGTGAGATTCTTGTTAGACTTGATTCATCTCATTTCCTTTAATTACATTATGTCTTATATGGATTTGTTTCGAAGTTTACCCAATGTATGGCGTAATTTTGATTTTCAAAGCACGTCGAATGAATGAAGAAAAAATAACCAGACAAATGTAAATTTCCAGTTCAATAACTGAAAATGTTGCTGAAAATAAAGAGATGAATTCAGTGTTGGCTCCAATATATTTTGCGAATGAATGACATTTTGAGTGTGCAAAATAAACAATGTATCAAGCAATCTCCAGTTACCAAAAAACAAAAATTTGCGTCTTTTGCAGCATTTGCAAAGGAGCTGTATTTATACCAAATAACCTTTATGGTCAAAGCTTAATTGCATTAAACTTCAGCAAAATCATTTTATTGTATATTATATTATATTGTACAATTGTAGAACCCAATTGTTGCAAAGCTCGTTACTTTGCTTAAAATTGACAATTGTAATTACTGACTACTGAAAGTAATTTGGTACAAATACAACTCTCCCCCTGTAAACTTCTAGTCATTTTATCTGTCACGTGGATGATATGAATAGGTGATTGTATATAAAGGTGCTAGGTATGATTAGTTCTTATAAATATCGGTAAACATAAAATACAAGAAACATTACGAAAGGGACCATGCATTAAACTACGTATCACGCTACAGAATATCCAAAATCGTTGTCAAGGTTCCTTAAGCTGTGACCAGTGCGCTTTCTTGTGGACATATTGCTCCTTTATGGAATAGCTGTGTAGTAAATAACTCACTGGGTTAATTTGTAATTTTGTACATTTAATGTGACAGTTAGATTTTGGCTACATCGACATGTAATTTTGTGGAAGTGGTCTCTTGTAGGGGTGTTATTATAAGAGAAGACATGTTTGATAAATAGGAAATATCACGGTATGGAATTGTCAATGTCCGGTTTGAAAGTGCACACGGTCAATTTCAACAAAAGATGTTTGCTTAATTTTGTGTATGTAATGGTGCTTTGTGTAAAACTTGTGGGGAGCAGTTATCAAACAGCAAATTTTGTTGGTATAGAGGGAAATTATATTTAAAAGCAAACTGGTGGCATTTGCTGTCATAAGGTACCGATTCAATTATGCCAGTCTTGCTGGTGATGCAATACTACCAAATAACTATCATCGGCGTAGTTTAAGAAAGTTTTTTCATTAAGTGAAGATCTCAAGGCTGAATGTGCGCAAGATTTTCTAACACCAAAAAATAAGAGAAGAAAATATTTACATTGTGCGCATACAGATACAAATTTCTTGGTTTCTTAAACTACCACACATCCATAAGACCTGATTAAACGTTTCAAATCCAACCTGTTGCAGTTTGCTCTGTAAATCTATTTCTATTCTTTCCTGTTGACTTTAGTACATGTACTGTGTATTTACTGGTTTAGTTGACAGTTGCTGTAGAAGCCTCCTGCGAGTCGGGAAGGCGTGTTAGCCTATACCCAATGCAATATTTGATTTTTTTTAAAACTTAAACGTGTAATGTTGTACATTACGACAGCCATGCCATGTGTTTAATGTTTTCGAATTCATGGACATGAGGCCAAACTTTTTGGGGTTTTTTGGCTCATTTGGCATAAATGCCAAAGAGCCTATAGAATCATGAAGTGTCCGTCGTCCGTCGTTGTCGTTGTCATCGTCATCGTCTGTGCACAGTCACCCTGAGCACACTATTGATCATAGAGACTTCATATATTATACACATATGCACCTATGTCCCATCTCGAAGCCTAGCAAAAATCATGTTGCTGTGACCATTATTCTCAAATTGCCAGCCATATTTGTATTTTTCTTTGGACCTTATTCCTGGATACACAGTTAAAGATACAGACTTGATATTTTGCAGTCATATGCATCTACATACCCTCTTTATTTCCTGTAAAAATTAT